>JANSTS010007977.1:0-63579 GCA_026546915.1 Sylvicola fuscatus | reverse complement strand
GATTTCAAGCCTCCATCTCAATTTTTGTGGATTTTGGAAAAACTGATGAAAAAAACCCCACGGGTACAGCTTCTGCTCTTGCCAAATTTTCAAAAAAAATATGAAAACTTTGCCGCACGGTTTTTCGATGCACTTTCCATTCATTTACTTCATAAGAACTGCAAAAACATGGCCTGTTAAAAAAAAAAAGTTTTTGTATGCATATCCATCACTGTAATGGGAAACTTCTAATATTTTGAGAACTGAACATAAATTTGAATAATTATAAAAGATTTATTGTATAATTGTTAAATTACATAAAAAATTGTATTGGCACTTAAATCAATATCAGTGAATCGGACGGATCTGTTCAGAATCTGCCAAAAGTCACTAACCCATGTAATTCATATTACTTAAAGGTAATGTTCCTATACTAAAAATACGCTTAAGGAGTAGCTTCTGTTCTATTGGCAATTATCAACACTTGGATGCAAAGGCATCATTGTTTGATAATTATAGCCGACCCTAACGACATATATGTGTATTAAATTATAAATAGTTATATTCAATGTTTTTGTTGTTGTTCATAATTAAATGTATTACGAGTTAAGACAATAATAGTTATCGATAGCAAAACATCCAGTTAAAACTATACTCTAGTTATATATAGGAAACTGTTGCTATGTTCATGCACGGCAACAAATCCTTAAACTATTTGTTTGCACAAACGTTTGATTTTCTTTTGTTTGGACAGAGTGTTCGTCAAAAAATGGTTGTACTTCATAATCGTTGTGTCACTGTTAGTGAAGGTCAGCAGGACAACAAAAAATACACTATGAACAGTATAAAAAAAAATAACTCAACAAATAAATCTCAATAAAAAATTTAAAATATATAAAAAAAATGACATATTACTCTACATAACCTCAAAAAGTGACAGCTAAAATTCTGAAATTTTTAGCATTTCAACGTTTTGAAAACGGTGTCTGGAATAATAAATTGAAGCAGAACACGAAAAAAAAACAGTTAGAAATAATTATGTACAGTTTAAATGTCCCGAAGGAGTCAGGTCAGATTGGAAGGTCCTTCGACAGTTTACACTCCTGTCTCATTAACGAGTATATGCACTTAAATGTGTGATTCTTTACAAAAAGGGTGAGAACAAACGTAAACATTTTTTTTTTTACATATAATTCGGTTGTTTGTTTGTCGTTGTTGCTGTTGTTGTTTCTTTTTTTGTATTATTTTGTTTCTAATCAATGGCGTCTCTAAATATGGCGATGTAAACAACTTAAAACAATTGATGGCGCTTTTATTGGAGGGTCGCCAAGCTGACGATGTCGTCCTGGCATCGAATGCCAACGAAACGACAGCTGACTGCCACATATCGGCGTCTATCATGGGATTTTATTGGTAACCAACACATCTGCTAAATACTTTTTTTTTTTTTTTTTGAATTTACATTGCCTTCTTGTTCAAGGATGTTTCCGTTCTCATTGAATTATTTGTTTGCAAGTCGATTGTGTGCCGTTTCATCGCGCGTTTCATGGTGACGTTAATAAGTAATATGCATTTACCACATTTCCAATAATGATTTATCATTTTCTTTTCGTTATAATTTTACACCCTTGGGGTATTTTGGTTAATATTTAAAAACATCTTCACATTAAATTCATAATAAATAAAATAAATATATATATAGATTTGTTTATCGGCATACAAGTGTGGCTATGCCCACAAACTATGCCCACATACCATTGATATGTGTCTGCACGGTATTTCTTTGTGTTTGTTTGCTTTTTCGTATATTGCACTTCTGGTATCGCGCTGCTCATGCTCTACAATATGTACTTAAGACTGGTATGAATCTTAATTGAAATATCTGGATTTATATGTTTTTTTTTGTGCTAACAGATTATCGCCTAAATTGCTGAAGTTTGACAGGAATCAACGACTTATCATGTAACAGAATTGTTTATATTCCTTCTTTACTGTGTTATTGGTGCAGATGCGCTTTGATTCTGGTGCTAGTCACATATCAACTGGATGGGTTGCTCCGCCTTGATTACAGCGAATCAAATCCTGAAACGTCGCTTCCCTATAACAAAAAAGGGTTTTAGTTATTTTAGTTAATAAACTACAAATTTTATCTGTTAGTTTGAGTGATTGTTTGTTCGTTTGTGTGTTTATTTATTTTTGTAAATTTTTGTATGTTAAATATTTTTTTGTTAAACGGTGAACATTTTTTGTTTGTTCGTTTGTTTGATTGTTTGTTCATATATCCGGATCTCTTAAAATATTTGAAGGCCATCCAAAACGGCAAAACATTTGATCGAATTCATAAATCTTACCACTTTATCAGGTTTGTAGAGATGCGTGTGCGGCAAAAGGAAGGTAGATCCCAATTCTCGTTCCGCCATTGTATTTGCTTCCTAAGAAAGTCAAGAAAGTTTCACTAAAGAATCACAATAATGCAATAAAGTTGGCTCAATATTTACGTGGGATGATTGTTTTTCATCCATGCTTCGCATCGACTTAGTAGGTGGCTGTATCATAGTCTCATCGTAAGATCGAGCCTCAGACACCGTGCTAAAAACACACAACAAACATTTGTTAAAACCGCCTATCATACACGTTATCAATACTCACTGGTTCGTTTGCGGTACAACATTCAACCAGCTATCAATCGGATGGAAGTGACCACCAGCTGCCAGCTGGTTGATATTGATGAACTCCATTTTGGCCTCATCATCAGATAGGAACGGCTTCTCAGACATGCCATGCTTGCTGTCTATGTGATGGTGATGGTGGTGGTGACTCTGCTGCAGTTGCTGTTGGTGTTGTTGTTGTTGTTGCTGTTTCTGCGACTTCATGCCCACCTTGGCGGACACCTCGTAGCCGGCAGACACCAACTCACCAGCGCCGACCTTGTGGACGGCACCATTTTGGTCGGTCTTTTGCAGTGTGCTGGTCGTGGACTTTCGATGGATCTTGATTTATGTTTTTATTGGCAAATTCATATTAGCACTTGACAAATATTTAGCTGTATTAAGATGCTTACCTTTTTCGTAACTGGACCCTCAAGGTAGCTGGTCAATTTGGCTTCAGCCGCACTGCACACAGATGCACGTTGCTTGTCATAGGCTTCGGCATTTGGATGCGACAGTGTTGACGACAACGGATGGTATTTGGCACGCGGTATCATCACAGAAAGAGAGCGATCCTTTTGCTGGTCATTTACGGTCGACTTTGTGTCGAAATCAGCATTCGATGGAGCTTTCTTAGACAAGTGACCGTTTGAGCTATGCATCGCCTTGGCATTCTAAGAAATTCAAATCGATTAGCAACTGAATGAACGAACCAAAATGGTGAGAATAAATATACCTTTGCCACGTATGGTAATGTATTGGAACCCTCACTGCTTTCGCTACAAGTTTCCTGAATCATAGCCCGTTTATCCATGTTGATCTGACACAGGCGTCTAGACACAACGTGTGGAACTATCTCAATGTTAGGCATCATCGCTCTGGTCGGTACTCCAGATCGTTTTCTCTTCATGCATGTCAAAAACACACAAATAAACAATAGAGCGAACAGAATTGCCCCAATTGTCGCCAACCAAATAAGTAACACTGAGAACGCAAATCAACCATTAAATTGTAAGAACAACGACAAAATCGAAGACAATGCACCGACCTTTTAAGTTAAGATGACAATTCACGCCGGCATACCATTGGAAGCACTCACAGAGGACTTGATCATCACTACGAGTGTAGCAGGTGCCGTGATAGTTGCACTTCTGGCAGCCGATCAGCTCCGTTGAGCACAAACGTCCTGGATAGATTGGATTCTCTGATGTATCAACGAATCCCTCCTTGCAGCTGCACGTGTAGGTGCCCCGCAAATTGAAGCATATCGCATTTTCAGAACAATCGTGGAACTTGGTGTTGTGACATTCGTCGAAATCGCTGGCGTTCAGATGCTCCACAAGATGCTTGGCGGACAGCAGATTGGTGCCGCCCAGGCTGTAGTCATTGTTTCGCAGGTACTTTTGGAACACATCCACAATACGTGACTCGTCACTTTTTTCTGATAGCTAACAATTTGAAATAAGGACAATGAAGTTACATTGAGATACATTGAATCTTGATGAAAGCTTTTACCTGCAAATAGAAGCTGGTAATAACGCCCAATCCAGTGGAGGTGTTCGTAAATCCGGACACATGAATGCCTTGGTAAATGTCTCTGAGGTCAGACTGCATAACCATTCGGTCTAGGCCTTCATGCACAATTTCCTCTAGATTCAGGTAGTCATCGCTAGTGCGGTTGGTCAGCGTCTGGTTGAACAACAAAGCAGCCCTGCCATTTCGTAAAAGTGTCATCTGTAGTGTATAAGTGTAGGTAGCTGTAGATAAAGAACAATAAAATCAATTTTAGAACCCTATTAAGAAGTGTCATTATTCTAACTGACGTTTGCATGGACGATCTGGGAACATCCTAGCAAATCCTGGCCTACAGACGCACCGCATCACTCCATCAATACGCTGACACAGTTCATTTCGTGACGCCTTACACTCTGGAACACACTCATTGCCGCTAAGTCCTTCAGCTGCATCCAATCTTGGCGGTGTGGCAATTAGAATGCCACCCAAGAGGACATGATCCACCTTATTTGATTCAACATCTTCATCGCGTGTCGGCAGATCGAAATCCGAGCCACTTACATTGTCAATTGGATCGTCCAATGATATTACCGAAGGATTAATATTTATAACTCCTGGCTTGCTCTTGTCAGTCATAACGATGAAAAAGCTTTCGTTCTCGTTACTGTTGTTGGCAGGATGTGACGCTGCCTTTGGTTTACTCAATGGCTTAATGTCTTGCTCATCATCATCCTTGTAGCTGATAATAAATTCATCCAGATGAGTACTATCTGGCCCATCGTCAAACTCATCAAGAGATGGTAAGTTGGCGGTACCGAATACCGATGGTGTTGGTATTGACGGATAGTGGGAATGGTAGTCTGGATAGTGAGAGTATACAGTAGCCGTTGGTTGAGCCGTTGGAGTGACTGTGATTTGTGTTGGATGCACGAGTGTCTCCGTTTCAGTGACAGTATCGACGATCTTAGATGTGTGTGTTTTCGTAAGTGTCAGCGTCAATGTCGATGGTATTCCTTGGCTGCGAATGACCGTTGTCTTTGTGGTTGTCACTGTCAGTGTTTTGGTGTTAGTGACGTACTTCGTCGGCAATATAACGGTATTCCTTGGAATGGGATTGGTAGTCTTCAATTGATCCTTATTGTCAGCCACAGTGGATGATGATTTGACCTGTTCAATTGTCGTTGCGGTCTCCTTGGGCTTGGATGTTCGTCTTGAAATGGTCGTCGTGGCTGAATTCTCAGTAGTGACAACCGGGCTGATTGGTTTTAGTGCTTGTGTTGAGGATTGTTGTCTGGTTGAACTGTCTGAAATAATCTGCTCTGAACCAAGGATAAGAACCTCATTTGGCAAACGCATTCGTTTGTTCAAACTACTCATGTATTTGGATGGATCATTGCGATCATTACGACTGGAGTCAGCCTTTGCCGGTGGATTCGGCTTCTTGTCTGTTTGTTTCTTGCGAATTGTAGAAGAATCAATAGATTTGTGGTTTGGAACCTCCTCAGAACTGCCCTGTATCGAATCCAGAGTAATAACATCATTGCCAAACGAGATGGAAGCACCCAGAACCGGAGTACTTGTGGTTTTGGTAGACACAATCTCTGCGGTTTGCTTCACTGAGGGAACAATTACGGAAGGATTAATCGTTGGTGGCATCATTGTCACCAGAATATTGGATCCATCTTCGGTCGGAAGCAGCGGTGGCGTCATTTGAAGCGAAGGTTCTGTGGGCATGGTTAATTCGACCAGTTGGACTGGCCTCATTGTGCTGGATTTAGATTTCACTCGAACAGCTTTTTGGGTGTCATTTGGTTGGTGTCTTGTTACTGGAATCCTCTGGCGTGTGGAGTAGATATTCTCTCTAGTTCTCGACGGCTTGATATTTGTCAGTTTCGGCGGCGACATGGTCATGAGGCTTTCAGCAATGGTCGCCGTGTTGTGTCTGAGAATAGAGTCAACTGTTGGTGTCCTGTATTTTTCGATTGGAGGCGGACGGATGATGGAAGACGGCATTGGCATTGCACGTGACGGAATTGCGTTGGTCACATTTTCAAAAATCATTCCATTAATTAACTGCAAATCATCTTGATCGATGACACCGAATTCATGATGCCTGTAGAAGTTGTTGGTTGTATTCGCCTCAACGATGCTTCCACGATTGTGAGGATTTGCACTCTCTTTGTAGTCAAATATCTCTAATGGCTCATTGGTTGATTCTGTAGTCTTCTTCCTCTGGACCATCGGCTCTTTCGTAGTTGTCATTTCACCGATATTTAGTGAAAATGAAACACTCGAAGCTGTTGCATTCGCCAATTTGGTTTGGCCGGAATATTCCGGAGAGCCTGAAAAATGGAGATCAGTTGAAGGCCGCTGCGTTGAGACTGGCACTTTTGTGTATTTCGGATCAAATGGATTCTCCGTTTGACTGGGATTGGATTGATTGTCTTCAGTGTTCGCGTCAATCTGCATTGATACGGGAATGTTATTCTGATTACGATTCAGAGTACCCTGGAATCGCTGCTTATGCTCTTGTTGGATATTAAATGAAGTATAGCCGGGCCGTTTGCCAATCTCCTTGTGGTTCACATAATCTGGTGATCGTGTTGGAGCTGTCAGATTCTCATCTGGCAGATCATCATTGTGAATGGGATAGACTGGCTGGTGAAGAGGTGGTGGCAGCATTGTTGAATGTAACTCACTCACCTTGTAGAATGGCCTATTTTGGGCAGGTGGCTTTTGTACTTCATTGCGTGGTGGCGGTACAGATGAAGGGATGTGTTGTTTGTTCTCAGAGTGGGAATTGTATTGAGGAGGTGTGAAAATCAATGGCAAATTATTAACTGATGTTATTGTACTGGGCGATAAAGTTGTATTAATTGGTGTTGAGTGACGTTCCGGGACAAAAAGTATGTTATTGGACTCCTGGATGACTTCACCTTCCTCATTTTCAAAGTCATCATCCTTGTGTGAATCTAGCTGTTCATCAGATACAGACGGAACTTGATAGTGTTCAATTGGAGTTCTGTCTTCGGGCAAATGGAAGCTTGTGAATTCTCTGTTTGGTAAATCTGATCCGTGAGGCTGTGGCTTCTGGTGCGATTCAAGTTGTTGCTGGCCAGATTGATAATCTGAATTGATGTGCGACACATGATGCTGTCCAGGTTGGTAGTCTGAATTAGAATGGGATGCATGATGCTGTCCAGGTCGATAGTCTGAATTAGAATGGGAAACATGCGCGTGGCCAGACGGGTAGTCAGAATTAGAGTGGGATACATGATGCTGGCCAGATTGATAGTCGGTATTAGTATGCGACACATGATATTCCGCTATTGTTTCCACAGGACGTGCAGAAGGTCCTTCTTTAAAATTATTGTGTGGAATGTATAAAGGAGTCGTCAATGGCAGCTTTGAATTTCCTTGCTCATGTGGATGATTATACTGATTCCAATTAATGGGCACACCACCTGGCTTGTTGTAGTTAATGTACGGTTTTGGTGGTGCCAAATTGCCACCATCATTGGCATGTGGCTGCTGCCTAAAGACTGGCGGCGCAGTTTGATGCTGCTGATTCAAAGGCCTGAAGTTGCCATGATTGGTCTGGCCATAAATTGGTGGCTGTGGCTTCGGGAATCTTTGCTCGTGAAACTTGTACGAGACTGGCGGATGGATTCCAGCTGGCTCCTGTTTTGGCGGCAGCTGTTGCGCAAACTGCTGGTTGGACATGAATTTCAACGGTTTATTGCCAACATTGACATCAAAACTGGTTGGATGTGATGGTCTACTATCAGGAATATGAATTGTCGCATGATGACTTGCATGCGAGAAATGACTTTCCAGATTGTTGACCTCAACATTTTGGTTTTTGTACTGATCATCGCCAACCACCTTCAATTGGGATATTCCATTCGAGACATCGACATCTGAATATGGTAATGGATCATCAAAGTACTTTCCATTCTTGTGCGGTTCTGTGGCACCTCCAAATATTAGAGCTGACGAACTGCCGTGTGGAATAATGACGTTTGCCATTTGGGATGGTTGAATGTTCACCAGCAAAGGCTGATCTGTTGAACGATCAATAACTTCCGGCAGAACATGTTGATGAGGCAGGGCTGCTGTTTGGTGTGTGGATTCGGTTTGGGAAACGGCTACCACTCTTGGAATGTAGACTGGCGGCAAATCTGTGCTAAACACTTCTGGAATACGTTTAATTTCTAGGATGTCACCGACCTTTTTCTGCTCTCCAATGTGAATATCCGCATTGAAATTCAGTGGAATATTAGACGGCACGGGTGGACTATGAATGAACGGCTGATGATGGCGTTGTCCGCCATCGTTTTGCAGTGGCTTTGACTGTTGGCCTGGCGTTGCATGGGACGGATAAACTGGAGGTCGATGATGGAAGGATTCATGCCGCTGTGGCTGCTGTATATTTGGACGTTTCTCGTTGCCATGATACTTCAGTGGCACATAGTTGACGTCATGATAGTGATTGGGTCCAAGTTTATTAGCATTTTTCTCGGGATATTGTGGACTCGAAATCGGTGGTGGTGGTCCAATGTAATTGTTACTGTATTGCGATGAATCTGAATGAGAATCGTGGCCCGTTGTCGATGGTGGGGGTGGTGGATGCATTCCAGTGAGATGATTAGCTTGAGGCATTGAGGCTGGTAGACGTGGTCCGATTCCAGTTGGCTTGCCAATAATCACATCAGAATTGGCCGATATAACTTCACCAGGTGAAATGGGAATGCCACCATTTAACAATGGATTGATATGAGTCGGTATGCCAATGGCAACTTGAACCTTTAATCGTTGATCCTCTTCATTCACCCAGTTCTCACTGGGCGGTTCAAAGGCATTGTAATTCGAATGCTCAATATTTTGACTCTCGGCCGTTGAAATTCCCTCCTCTGCAATGCCACCGACAGGTATGTAAATCGGAGCCCGTTCATCGCTGTCATCGTCGTCGTTGGCTCCAATCGCCGTGGCTGCCGCTGTTGCTTCATGGCCACTGGCATTGCTGCTGATGCTGCTAACGCCACTCTTTTGAATGCCGAAATTCTTTTGGATGAGGCCGGCCATTGCATTGATAACGGGACTGAATGCTGTCAGGCGATTAAAGTTTAACGACTCAATTAGATTTGGAATTGGAATCTCATTCTTTTCCGTTTTGCTAGGTTTCGGTTTCTTGACGCTTGGCACTTTGTCCAAGGCGTCGGCCGGCTTCTCAGCAACTGTGATCTCGTCATGCATGGACTCCGACGTGAGGCTGTCGGCCGACACTAATTGTTCCGTGCCACCGGTGCCACTATCATCATCATCATCGAACAGAATCACCGTGGAACCAGCGATGGTGTTGCTCTGTGTTTTACTGGCACTTATCTTGGACGTCCAATCAACGGGAATCGCTGTGGCTGCCGTCACCTCCAATGACTGGCCATTCAATAGTGTGGCCATTGTCACGATTTCGGTGTTACCGATTTTTTGGTGCAACGCACTCTTCAGACTAGATATTTGATAATCAGGTAACTTGCTGGTAGCTATGGATTCCGTTACGACGTTCTCCTTCGTACGAATGTGTGACCGAATTTCCGTCTTTGATTTGCTGTTGGTCGTTTGGAGCATCGTCGTCAAGTAGGTGTACGTTGTCATGTAGGTCTTGGTCGCATAGATGAATAGCGACTGATCGGCGATGTCGTCATTGTCACTGTGTGCCACTGCTATAGACGTCTTCTTGACTGTCGACACCTGTTTAGTTGGTGAGGTGCTCATTGCAACAGCACTGTATGCTGGTGCAGAGCTTCGGGCTGGCAGTGACTCCGTGATAACTACCTTGGTGAGGACGTCTGATGTGTTGATGGTCATTGTTCTGTCGACGTCAGTCAGTGTCTTAGTCAGCGCTATTGTGCTGGTGTAGGTGTTTGTTTCATAGGCAACTGTCGCCGGTTCGGATGGCTGCAGTGCCGATATGTAGTCCTCGGGAGCGGTGACGGTATTCGTCACCGTATGTTTCGATGAGACGACTACTGGGACATCATCGTCGTCGTACACGGTGTTCAAATAAGTGTAAGTGGTAAAGAAGACACCCACCGCCAGATTTGGTGTCTGGAAGAATACGTTATCCAAAAATCGTTCAATGAAAACTCTTGATGGTACATACCTGTGACAAGGAGATATGAGGAGTTTGCGTTGGACTTAAACGTAGAATATTTTGTTCTTCTGTGGCAATATTTGAAATAACATTTTCCCGACTCTCAACCGTCGTTGTACCATCTTGAAGAAACGTTGTTAGGTACGTATAGGTTGTCAGGCATGTCTTCGTTACAAATTGATTTGATTGGCCAAACAATGCTGAGATGTCGTTGCTTGATCCCTGTTGAAACTATTTTCCTATCATTATCTGATCTATTCCCAAAACGTTTGTGAATTTGAATTCTTACCTTCGTGTTGTTGGGCATCATCATTAGTACGTGATTGGTAATGGTGCTGGGCGCCAATGTCATTGGCTTAAAGTAGTTACTTGACAGAATTCGCAAAATGTTTGGCTCTCCGGGCATGGTGCTCTTGTCACTGGCCACAATCACTTCGACGCCATTCGACATTTTGCGTGTCGCCAAATTGTAGCGGGCGGCGTCCGTGTCAACATCATTGCCGTTGTTGTCTCTGCCCTCCTCATGTTCCAAGCTTTCTAACAAATTAATGTCCATCCCCAATTCATAGGCCATATTCTCGAAATGGTCGTCATAGCTCATGGGATTGGTTCTAGCTTCTGGTTTTCCAATGTTTTTTGTTTGCGTTTACATTTTGTTTAATTTGTAACATTAAAAAAATTAGTTATTGGATCGACGTAAAGACAATATATAAACAAGGTGTTATTAAGAAGCAGCATGATAAATCGTTATTTTAGTGCTACAATCTCACCACATAAATCTATACAGACATTAAAATGAAATTCTATCATCTTTGTTTTTGGGACACCAGTGAGATGCCACTACAGGAAAAAAGAGGTCACGTCTTGGCTATACACACTGAGCTGTGCCAGTTGCACTCACTTGTAAGCAGCAAAGACTGGCCCGTCTTCACATTAAACGAAAACGAAAATGGAACGTATATTTACTTGCAGTTTGGCGGTGAATATTTATGAGCAGTTGCCAGAAGCGCTAAGATTCGTGCAGATTGAGGTTGATGCACCGAAGACTGGTTTTGTTGTCGAAATTTCGCCACCACAAATGCACTTCGGCAGTCGCTAAACTAATTGAGTCTGGCGTTTTTTGTTGAGGTCAACCTTCGCTTTTTCGTCATAAAATTTTATGACTTGCTAAACCCTTGGTGGCTTCGATCAGGGTCAGGTAATTTTCCGCCATAGGAAATGTGTTGAGAAATGTGATTTTGAGACATCTGAACTCAATAAAAAGTCGCCAGATTCGTGAGGGTCTTTGTAAATAACTAATATTTTAGAAATTAGATATGACAACGACAACTATTGATAATTCAAGGTAAATTGAGTTAAGACTCTTGAAAAACAGCAACAAATAAGACAACGGCTAAAAGTGTCAAGTCACAAAATGACCTTAACGAAAAGCCATTCAACCACCTCTAATTGGAAGTGTACCAAAAATTTGGATAGGAGGCGATACCATTGATTGCTGTATGGCCCAACCGGCCGATCTGCTTACACATTTCACATAGGCCGCGGTGGAATGCGCGTTCGTACGTGCGTCACTTTTCCCAAATCTGCAATCAATGTGAAAACTTAAAGCAGCACACATGAGAAGATGGTGAATGCAGTTTGCGTCACAATTAACATGAATTTAATTGATGTTGCCTCACAAACAGAAAGACACACACAAAAATGTATGTGGCCAATCGACCGAATTGATCGCTAATGGCCGGCATACCGAGTAGCCGTTGAAGATGTGCACAGATCGGCGGACTGTCTTGAAGGTTGTCTGCATTGCAAATGCAAATACAAGCGCAAACAAACGAGCGAACAAACCGCGAAACAAACAACGGACCTGAATTACTACAGTCGGTTTTGTGCAAAATTGGTGGTCGGCATGAAATAATAAATCGCGTATGAAAGATGAAGCGCGTCTTCAAGATGACGTGAATTGCCAGCAATCATTCATTGGGCAAGACAAGGATGATTGGTGCTGCATAATAATCATATTGTGCTGGACGTTGTGTGTTTTATGCGGTTATATGCTTGGGAAGCATTGGTGTGTAGTCATTAATCCCATCACCAGAGCAACGCACTTCATGTATGTAGATGGAGATATTTGCTCTTGTTTCTTGTCTTTTGTGCGGCTTTGTTCGGCGTTGTGCTGAGATAATATGGCTACAAAGAAAGCCAACAACACGTAACCAATTCGACAACAATGATGCTGCCTGAATTTCGAATGACCACACATCGGTTTTACATAAGTGCGATTATTCAATACAGCTTACTTACTAGGTTAAAGTCAATGATTGTTATATGCTTCAATTGTGAGAATGTTTTAGTTATAATTGATGCGATTCAAGGCAATCTTTCATGGGATGCGATTTGCTGCTTCGATTCCCAATAGAACACATCTTAGAAGTGTCTGATGTCATTGAGACTATAATTGACCTTTTTCTTGCAATTTTCTAACGTGACAAAAGCAGACTGTTAAAACATTTCTTAAGGTCGAAACTGTAAACTCGATTTCAATTTGACATTTTGCAGTCAATCTCAAGAAACTTGTTTCCTTGCAAGAAATGTTCCAGAAATTGCAACCCAGAAAAGAAAACCAAATCACTTTGTTTGGATAACCTTCCCGGTACGTTGGACAACTAAAAATCTCAAGGGGAATGATCAGATTTTGTGACAATGATCTTAAAGTTACTTATTTTACCAATTTTGCCCCAATATTCCCACAACTACTTATGTACATGGATTTCTTAGAATTCTGTACAATTTGTAGATGAATTAAATTCAATTTTTATAAATAACATAAAAAAAGTATAGGATTTTGATTGTTTACTCACCAGAAAGTAATGACAGGAGAAAGGAGGTAAAGTCGTTGAATTATTGATTTAGGATGTGTAGAGTAGCGGTAAGATTTACTACTGACCGGTTGACGCGCGATAGATCAATATACAAGGTGACCTTGTTTTTTGTTATTTAAATTGTGTTCACAAACAAAAAAAAAACACAAAAAACACAATATAAAGCGCGAGCAGCCGCGAGTATTGCGCGTTTTAACCAAATTTGTGGTGGTCATCTGACCTTTTCTGTAGTTTTTATCGTCTTTTAATTTAAACTAAATTGCAATAGAGATTTTCGTGCAATGATTTTTAAATATTTACGTTACAAAAGTATGTTTTTTTTCCATGTTTTTTTCTTAGCAAAAACAAAACAGTTTTCTTAATTTTTTCTTCATTTTTTTTTTTTATTTCGTTGTTTACATAAATTGTTTTTCGAATGGTTAATCTATCGATTCAATAACAGTAGGTTCGATTTTGGTGGTTGTGGTAGTGGTGATGGTGTTGGTAGTGGTGGTGGTGGTTGGTGGTTTGGTGGTTAAAGGACCGCCGAAGGACGATGCTTGGGTTGGTACGATTGGTATGGTAGCTGTCAGTACACTAGTTCTGGTCAGTACATTGGTCACTGGTTTGGTTTGTGGTTTCACTGTCGTCGACGACATGACAAGAGACTCCTTGTCATTGACGCGCGTCACAACGTACGTGTACGTCCGCAGACGCACAGTCTCCGTCACCTCGGTCTCGTAGAATGTCTTGGTCGTGGTAAAGACAATGACTGGGGTGGTGGCGATCGGTGTCGGCTCCAGTGCCACTTGGACGGTACTGGTGGTGGTGGTAGTGGTGGTGGTGGCTGGGATGCTGGTGGGCTGTTCATTGGTTGTGAATGGGATTGTGGTCAGCGTGGTATCGGGTAGTAAATTGGTGCGGGACGGTTTGAATTTTTTGCTTTGCTTGCGCGTCGAGGCGCTGCTCTTGATGTGACTTCCGTTGATGGTTCTGCTTTTGGTTTTGCTGCGGCTGGACGCCAATGTGATTGACATTTGGGTGGTGACCTTTGTCGGTGTGTCAATGCTGTGCTGGCCAGTTTGCGTTGAATTGAGTCGTGTCTTGCGCAACAGCACCTTGGAGAAGTGGTGGTGTTTGCGCTTGGCGCTGGTGGTGGCGGTCGCTGCCATTTCAATATCAGTCTTCTTTGGCGCCAGCGATGCGGTCAGCATGACTGGGCGGCTGGTGCGGTGTGGACGCATCACAATGACGCGTCGTCTCGTCGGATTGACGGTGATTGTGGTGCGTCTAGCCAGCGAAGAGTGATCATCATTGGTATTGGTGTCTTCTTCAGCAGTTGTGTTGCTTTCGTTCTTATCACTAGAATATCTTTGATTATGTACATGGTTGGTACCGTTCGTGATACGATTACGGCGTACTAACTTTCTGCGGGTGACTCCACTGGCGGTGGCCACGTCGCTAACATCCCTCTTAATTCTTATAGTATTAGTGTTACAATTAGATCCTTCAACAGTATTTATTACATCAATTTCGTCATCATCATTGTGGTTGTCCCGACAACTATACACCTGATTAGCATCAGTGTTACTGACCTTGCTGATGAGCGGGACAGGCTCATTAAGGTCGCTTACGCTAAAAAATATGTCGTCTTTTGGGCATCGTCGCTACGGGACGTCTCCTTGAACGGCACATTTGTATTCTCATTCATGCGATTGACGCTAATGTACTTGGTCACATCGCCGACAAAACTCTCCAGACTGTCCGTCTGGCGTTGGTTATTTGTGTCTGGTGAAATGTGATTGCTGGCTGTTGCCTGCACCTCGTCCAGTTCACTTTCGGCCACCTGTAAGTAGTCAAAGTCGGGCAAATTGGAGAATCCGACGCGAACATATTCGGCGGCGCGTTTATGCAGTTGACTATCCTGGCCGACAACAACAGTCGACAGGACGGTACTGAACTCGCCGGGTCGTCGTCCTGACACGTACAATGTAATGACGCTGGTGTCTAACGGAATTGGTGGCGGTGCTGGTGCCTTGTGAACGCGATCCTTCTTCTTCGGCTTCTTATTTGAGATAATCTCGTGGAATGGTTCTTGTTCTGGGAACTCTTCAGACTCATTTATCGGCTGATCATCATCTCCACCGAATCGATTGTCGTCTGAATCAACGCTCAGATTGTCCTTTTGCAGCAGCACCGGATGCTCAAACTGCTGTTGATCCTTAAACGCCTGAATTGGATTTGTTTGAGGCAGCTGAGCTTGCACTTGGGGCTGTGCCTGTTGCTGTTGTTGTTGCAGCAACAATGGCAACAGGAGACTGTTAAATTGCTGGGATTGTTGAAGCACTGCCGTTGGTTGGACGACAACAGTGTCCGTGATGAATTCAGTGGCCGTGATTACGTTGACCGAACTTTCAACGATTGTTGTCAAAATTTCCTTGCCACGGAATGTGATTGGGATGACCGTGGACGTTGCATCAGTCACAGTGGTCACATAGGTGGTTGTACGAACTTTGAATTCTGTAGAAGTTGTGGCTGCCAGCTGAGCTTGGGGCTGTTGAATACCCAATAATGGATTGATGTTTTGCTGTGGCAATCCCAAGTTACCCAGAAGCAATTGTGACAGAAGAATATTGGCCAATGGGGCATTTGCGTTGATTTCTGGCTGCACAGTGGACACCACCTGCTCCACATTATAGACAGTGCTTGGCACAATGTGGGAGAACGATGTTCTGCGGCCACGAATCGAAGTGGGTGTAAATGTGATGCTGGTAGTCGGTGTCTCATGCAAGATGAATTGTGTTATCTCGGTCACGCCATTCTGGAGGATGCCAGTCTTTTCAGTGGCCAATACAACAAGTGAACTGCCATCAATGCCGGTCAATGTGCTGTATTGTTTGGGCCCAAGAATTTCAGTGCTCACCTTGGCCGTCACCACATTCTTGTACTCTGTGATGCCATTGTTCACCACCGGAATTGTAACGTCGGTGGGTATCTGATGGGTAACCGTGATGGTGCCATCGAAGAATGTCTTCTCGCTAACGTACTCGTTGTTGTCCTGGTTACGTCCACCTCCACGCGATCTGGTGGTGGTGCGACGATTGTTGGGACGTGATCGGGTGCTGCCGCTACGGGATGTGTACGATGGCTCAGTCACAGCATTTGAGTTGCCGAAATTGCGCAATCTCGGCGCTTTTGGACGCGACGAGATGGTGGTCGATGTTTTGCGATTACGATTGCCGGATGTCTTTGGGCTGGTGCCGGGTAGGCGGCGGAAGTTATTGTTTGATCGTGATGTGGGCGCTTGATTGTCTTTTTCGCGCAGCGTAAATTGAGAACGGCCGTGATTTGAAGATGGTGATGTTGGACGAATCCTTAAGTTTGTTGTTTGCTTGGCATTGTGATTGGACTTCGGTGGCGGAGCGCTGTTGGAGCGAGCGCGTGGGTTGTAGCGACTGGACGCACGTGGTCGTGGCGTGTGAGCTGGTTCCTCGACTTCGGCCACTTCTTCGACAGTTGTGCGGGCTGCAGCTGTTGGCCGTCTGTATCTGTGGCTACGTGCTCCATAATCAATTTGACGCTTCGACCGTTTGTGGAATAGGCCAAGTGCGTCCAAAAAGGCGTTTCGTTTTTCGCGTGGCGCTTCAGTTTGTTCTTCAACGTCTTCTTCATTGTTCAAATTTGTGGAAAATCCAGCATTCAAGTCGTCATTAGATGATTCCTCCTCGTTCTCGTCCTCCTCTTCTTCATCTTCATCTTCTAGATTTTGATCAGCCGACGATGGTCGGAAGAGATTTCTTGGTGGAAATAGATTGCTCACGGGACGTGGTCTATTTGGAAAGTTGCCACCCACCGGTGATATAGCTGGTCGAGAAAAGGATCTAGGCTTTGGCTTTGGCGTAGTGGTGGTGGTCGAAGTGGTAGTTAAGCGATTCCTTTGTGACAATGGCGACTTTCGTGTTGAGATAGTGGCTGGTCGATTGGTGGTCGTCTGGAAGCTGGGAGCACGTCCGCCGCTAAATGGTCGCCGGAAACGAAGCAATGGATTTTGATTGCGTCTCGATGTCTCAGTAGTACCTTCCTCATCACCTCCATTCTCACTATCGGTGGCGTTCTCATCGATATCAGTGGTCTCATCTTCTTCGCCTCTGGGCGTCGTACCAATATTTGTATTCAGAACTTGTTGAGACTGTGTTGGCTTCACACGGAATCGAGCTGTACTTGGAAAAGCTGAACCAACTGGCCGCGCCGATGAGCTTCCACCACGGAAAATACCACCTCTACGTGAACTGGCACCAAAACCGCCAGTGGCAGTCGGCTGAATACGTCCCGATGACGATCCGCCTCCACTACGAATACGAGAACTGCCCACAACACTAGCTGTAGGTGCAATTCCACCAGAAGAGCTTGCTCGTGGCCGACTGAAGCGGCGCGAACCACCGAATCCAGCACTGGCACTAGCTACACCACCACCACCCGCTGACGATTGCTTGCGATTGCTGCTGAAGCGTCCTCGTGTGGATTCTGACTTAAGGGCTGGTGTCGCCGTTATGGTTGGCGTAAAGTCAGACCGTGTTATTGTGGCGGCACTACTTGGTCCGACATTCTTTCGCTTTGGATTGAATGTGGGACGATTGCGAGACGCAAATGGTCGAATGACTGGTGTGAATGTGCGTTTACGTGTCGAAAATGTGAGACGCGATTTAATGCGACCATCACCGTCTTCCTCGTCCTCCTCGCCCTCCTCCTCACCCTCATGATCACCGCCATCCTCTTCACCGCCATCAGCTGGTGTCGAATCTGGTATCGAGCTCTCAATAACAGCTGGCGTTGGCGAGATGACAGTGGCTGTTGTTTGTGCCAGATCTGTCTTGGTTGGTGCTATTGAGGCGCCGGCAATTGAGGAAGGCTCAATGGTCTTCTCAATGAGGAAACTGGACGTACTTTCGATTATTTGGGCATAACGTCCGTCAATAATTGTGCCAATCACCTTCGACTGGTAGAGCGTTGTCGTCCGATTAAAGATGTTTGTACCTTCAATAAGACGCACCAAACCCGTTTTGTGAGTGCGCGTCGATTCCGTTTCAACAGGTAAAGCGGATTTCTTGGCCTCATCGACAAGAACGGATGATGTACTCTCAATAACTTGCGCGTACAAGTTATCAATGTAAGATCCGACCGCTTTGGTCGTATAGAATATTGTACTAATTCCTTCTGCATCAATAATTTTGCCTTGATTCAGTGAGACAACACCAGTCGACTGGAGATTGCTGGTGCTGCTGCTGGTTGTTGTTGCTGCGACTGCATTCGAATCTAGAACGGATGTGGCATCGATCGGCCTGACGGCGGCATTTTTCCCGGCATTGACACTCTTCTCGCTACCGTCGATTGCATTCACATTGGCTGCATCAATGTTCAAGGCACGGCCAGCCTGTTTGGTAGTCTCAACAGGAGCAGCGACATTGGTCACTGTTTCGAAGCGACTGTTCAGGACAGTCTCATCGCCAACATATGATGTCGTGTAGTACGTGTACGTAGTGTAATAGGTGGTCGGCTTGTCTGGCGAGATCTCCGATGGAGACAGTTCAGTTTCGTTGGTGGCTGGCCTCTCAGTGGATGCCACTGACTCGGATGGGGTTGTTGTTGTTTCAGTATTTTCAATGTCGCCAATGCTGCGTCCTTGCTCGACAGCGCTATCCAGTGTTATAGCCGGCACACTTGTGGCCTCGATACTGCCCACAACGGGTGTAGCCGCAATTGTCGGTGTCACAACATTGGAGATAGTCTCCTCGCGGCTGGTGGTCACAACGGAGCCTTCCTTGAAAAGGGTGGTCCAGTACGTGAATGTCGTGAAATAGGTGATTGGCAGACTTGCATCCTCCAAGCTTATGGTTTGAGAGGGTTGAACTGTCTCAGTCACAACATTGGTGATTGTCTCTAGGCGGCTTAGTATGTTGCTAGAGCTGCTTCCCAGGTACATTGTCGTGAAGTAGGTGAACGTTGTGAAGCTGGTTTGCAACAACAGCGTTGGAGATGGCAATATATCTTCAGTATTACTCTCAGAGCTGATTTGATCCTCAAGCAAACCATTCCATTGCTTGTTATTATTCTCAATGATGTGACGATCACCGTCTGAACTGCTGGACTTGACGTCAGTGACCATTCGTACCACTTGCTCGTCAATGGCCGATGAGGACTCTTCAACACCAGCCGATGCCACTTTAGTCGCCTCTAAGCCACGCACCATTGTCGAATAGGTGGAAGTTGGCTGAATGACGTTGTTATCCAATGCATCCACAGTGTCTGACTCCAATTCATTGAGCAGAACCGATGCAATATCGTCTGAAACGGTTTTAGTCGGTTCAATGGTCTCCAGTGTCTGGACTTCTGTGGCACTTATTGAATTTCCCACATAATTGGTATACACCTCGGTGCGACTAGAGATCTCTGTCTCACCATCCACAAATATGGTGGTAAAGTATGTATAGGTGGTGTAGTAGGTTTTGATGTTGTCTGCAGCGCTATCCAAAATTGGCGTTGCCTGAACACTTGTTATGTCACCATCAAGAATGTCATCGATACGAACTAGATCACTCTTGTTGATGGCGTATGTGGTAGTTGGCCGGCCAACACCGACACTGGTTTGTGGCAGCTCATCAGCGATGCTGCTGGTCGGACTGGCTGACATGACCATGTCAGAAATCAGACCTGCCACCGCCTTGTCGGTGCTAAATAGGTCTTGCGACAAAGTGGATGTGACAATATTGGTGACGACCTCTTTGCGACTTGATATGCTTGACGTGGACTCATGGAAGAATGTTGTCAAGTAGGTGTATGTGGTGTACAGAGTCTTGTAGATAAGTTCGATTTCCTCTTCGGCTGAATTTGGCACAATTGTGGTGCCCTCACTTTGGCCATTGTCGGCATCGTCCATCTCCTCCACCGAATTGTTCATATCGTCAATATTGGCTTCAGTGATGTGCTTCTTTTCAGTGACCACCTCCAACAATGGTGTTGTCTCCATGATAGATTCAGTTGTGGAGTGAACTTCCTCCTCCTGCAATGTTGTGGACTCGGCATTCTCAGATTTCACAGCCAAAATTGGCTTCTCAATAACATCAGCTGGTGTCTCCACGGCTGATGTGCCTTGAATAGAGTCACAGGATCTTGAAACTTGAGAGACTTCAGTGCTGACCACTGCATTCGATTTCACTGATGTTGTCGTGTAACTATCATTAACAGGAATGAAGAATGTGGTCAAGTATGTCAGTGTCTGGAAGGTGGTAGTGGGTTCAATCAAAAGGCCATTTGTACAAATCACTGGCTTATCATTGTCGGCCAATTGTTCGGAAATCGTGTCCAGCATAAGGGCAACCTCGTCACCTTCTATTTCCATATTTGTAGTTGTCTCCATAAAGCTTTCAGTAGTCTCATTATCGTCGTTGCCACTGACGGTGGTCTCATCCATAGGTGTAGTCAAGACCATTTGTTCAGTTGTAGTGTCAACGGATGAGCTGGCTTCGGATGCTACCTCAGCTGTCGCTTGTGTTGTACTAGCCATTGATGAGACTTGTGTGGCTTCCAAGAATGGATCATCTTCAAAGAAGATTGTCGTAACACCACCCAGAATCTGTGTTTCTGGTTCCAAGTTGACAGCAGGAAGGGGAGCAGTTGCTTTCGCCATTTCAGTGGTCTCTTGTACTGTTTCAGGCGAAGCTGCAGCCTTGGCACTAGCTAGTGATGCAAATATCTTGGCAATATCTTCATTTGATGGTGTCGATAATTTGCCTTGCATTGATGATGTCTCAGATGGTTGAATGGCGTCTGGAGTTAACGTTACATCGTGACTAGATTGTAGCGTAGATGATGATTCCAGGATTGAGCTGAGAGTAAGGTCATATTTCTCAGTCATTTGTTCTTTGGCCAGAACCGATGACTTTGCTTCAATGTTCTCTTGCTCTTGTTCGGTAACAGTCTCGACCGGTTCCATTGTGGTCGTTTCATCGGGAATCTTCTCTGTAACCGACTCAACTGCAGCACGTGCAGCCTCATTCTGTTGAACCAACAACGTATCAACTGCAGCTGTGCTTTCGGGTACAACATCGGCGATGGTAGCACTTGGTGCCAGAACAACGGTTGGCGTCAATTGGGCGGTGGCCGACTCATGGATGGTCGCCTCGCCCTTGATGGACGTCACCTGACCACCAACATTTACCGGTGCCGAAGTGCTGGGCGAGAAAACAATAACCGTATCACCAACGATGGTTGTGAAATCAGCAAATCCAAAATAAGTGACTGAAGTCATTGAGTGTTTGTCTGGCACCGAGACGCCGCCACCGGCGCGGAACAATTGTTTTCCGGCGCGTGTCGGCACTGTCTTTAGAACCTCAACTTTTTCGGTGGATTCATCGAATTCACTGTCACTCCACGACGACGAGAAGCCACTAGGTGCGAACTCATTGCGAATGGTAAACGTGGACAGGTCATTGTGCGGTGACACTTTGTTGGGCTGTACCAATGGATTGGATTTGCTGTTGCTGCTGCTGCTGCTGCTCACGCTGACACTGTTGTTGGTCGCCTCGCTGTTGGTGTTGCTGCTGCTGCTGGACGATGAGAATGACACAGAATCTCCGCCGGCACTTTGTTTTGGGCCGACTATATCCGCCTGGATGTGACCATAAACGGAGTCATAGAAGACTCGACGCGCCTGCTGCTGTGGCGGCGCCTCTTTGCCACTATCGCCGTTCGAGGACGACGCATCCGTGTAGGCGGCGAACTGGTGTTGTGGCTGATGCAGCTGCTGCACCTCTTGGGTGTCAGCCGCTTCAACATTGTGGGCACCGTCAACGGATTTCGTTGAGAATACCAGGAATGTGGGTGGATTGTTTGGGGAGATGTAGTCGGTGTTTTTCACAAAGGATATGGGATTGTCGACTAGGTAGCGGTCATCGTCAAATTGCCAGTCTCTGTCGGCCACAAGGTCATTGTGCTTCAGCAACAGTGACTTGGTGGCTAGTGTATTGTCTTTGTCGTAAAGGACACGCGAGCTTTTCGTCAGTAACTGTGCGTACAAACGTCCATTATCCAGTGTCGTCCCAAGTACTTGAGTCGCGTATTCAGTCGTGACGCCCTCCTGTATGAAGGTGCGCGCTGTCGATGTCAGAAGGCCGACAGCCGGCTTAACGTTGAGGAATCTTCCATGTGATGCCCGATTATTTTGATTCACTAATAGAACAGTAGTCACATCTAGCCGAGCCAAGAATATTATACAGATTTATTGGTTTATGATATTTTTAAATATATTTTACAAAAGATAAATGGAACTGGTTAAGGTGTTTTCTGTGTGTTAATGCTGAGGTCGTGTTTATGTTTAAATCTAATAACTCTAAAGTCATGCTGAAGATAAATAAAGATCAGTTTTTATGTTGTTTGTGTTGTAAATTTGGAGTTAGTCTGTATTTACATTTTGATGTTTTTTTTTGTTGTTCCAATTCAAGGTAAAACAAAAAAACAACTCATTAAAATTGTTAAGGATCTCAATTGATTGAAATGTTTTACATAAAGAAATGTCGTCTACAATTTCGTAAACTGCAACATATTTGCAACATGCAACGTGTAATATGTAATTGGTATGTACAATATAAACAATATGTAAATTTTTATCTACCAAAAATGTTATGTAAATGACGAAAACCGTGTCTAACCAACATACCTTGATCATTTAGGCGCAGGGCTGGTGTCGGTCTGACCTCGTCGAATTGACTTTCTCCATCTGTAACGAAAATATGGTAATAAGTGACTGAATTACATTATTACAAACAAACATGTGTGACAACTGATCACATATGGAAATGGATTCGTCTTTGATGCCGAATAGCATACATTAAAGCTCAGATGTTTAATGTGCAGTTAACCCGAATCCATATAAGCATAACATTTTATTAAAATTGTATTTAATAATTGAACAGTAAGTATGATGACGATTGATTTTATTTGTCGATTGGGAGAACTGGAAAATAAATATTGCATGAAATCACTCAGATAAAGTAAAGAAGTTGTGTTTGCACTTTCACTTGGTCGTGTAATGGCCAGGTACGTCAGGTACTTGTCTTGATGGTAGAAGGGCGTTTCAGTGGATTCGATTGAAATTCATGATACAATCTGAAAAGTTCCAATAAGTCCATTGGAATTAATGTCTGAAAAGGTTTGCCACTGGAGACTTTGAACTGTGAAGTCGAGGTCTTCTTGGAGAATCAGGTTTTTCTATTTATTAGAGTTTTAGAGCCAGGAGTTGGATGTTTAGGTTTCCGAGTTGGGGGCTTTGTGGGATTAAAAAAAGAAACATAATTTTAGGAATTCTTCCCTCGATCAATTATAAGCAGCAATGCAACATATGTTTATGCAATACATAAATCATCTATCAATGGCTACCGCACTTAGACGCAAAAAAAGTCCGAAAAAAATGTTTACATAGAGCCCCATTTCCGCAGTCCACCACTGAATGCGGCTCCAAAATAGCATAAACTCGTATGCCTGCGACAATCTACATATATGTTAACTATTCAACAACATATGAACATAAGAGACATAAATAATATAAGCTGCACCAACAAGTATGCGGATTTAAGAGCGTTTGGATCTGACTAAAATATTTGTAAGTCCGCGCGATTCGTCGCGCGCCGCCAAGGCCCCACTGCATCGCGTCGCATGTAATCCAACACCAGCACCATGTGTATGTGTTTTCCATGCTAATTTATCCTGTTTTCACTTCTCTGTCGACACACAGCATATTAAAAACTTTCACTGCTTACTTTTAAAGCAAAACGGCGAGATGAAAATCACACAGGCAATCCGGCCAGGTAACTAGTGTCCATATATTTCCACATAATGTACTTAATTATTTGTGCGACAATCAAACGAACTAAGCGTTTCTGTACTTAAGCCGATACTTATTATCTCCTGTATGTGCATTTTGGGAAAACGACAAACAAACAGTCGCAGCACTAATTTTAAGTGAACATATGAGGCAATACGAGCCATCTTAAATGTCGGTGCCGTTGACTTGGTGTTATGGCTGAAAGTTATCGCACATAAAGTGAGCTCAGTAGTCACAACTTTAAGATCTGACGTGCATAATGCATATGTGCAGCAATGCAGCGGCACGCCATCTGCACTCAATCTATTGTTATGGCTCCACTTTCCTCCAGCTAAGAGTGAGCTGCATTCTCATTGATTGACTCATTGTTATTGATTTCGAAAAGTATATTCAGCTGTAATGTCAAGGTGTAACTAAATCTTACGTTATGCGATGTTTTCTTTGCAGCTTCTTACAAGTTATGTACAAGTTATGAGAAAACTCCGCAAGTATTGGCATATGAGTTCAATCTCGTAGAGATACGCTTCAGTGTATCAGTTTTTAATGTTTGTTATAGTTAATTGCAACAATCTTAATATGATGTAAGTGCAGGCAATGAATTGCATGTGCAGCGCACCGAAATGCATCGATGCAGTGCATGGAATTGAAAAATTAGGAAAATGTTTGCAGTGAATTGAAAAAAGGTCGATGCTGTGAGCTTTAAGCACGTTTTCGATTTTCACATTCCGATCATAGGAAATACCAACAAATTTTCGTGTCTCTACATGCAACTAATATGCGCTCAAAGTGCAGCACAGTTGAGGAAACCATATGAATTTATTGACTGCAACTATTTGTTTTAAATTATTCCAACTTTCTGTTGTTGCTGTGACAAGGAATTTAGTAAATAGCTTATTTTATGCATTTATTAGGAGGGAAATTATATGCAAATAAGTCGTTAATTGATGGTTGAGTTCAGTTTGGAATTTAGTTTTAATTATTTCTGCATTGGAATTCTCGTTTTTTGAATTACAGCTCAAGGTCGCTAAATTAACTAAAAACAAATCAATTTACGACTTAAGATTTAATTATAATTTGCAATAATTTCTGTTTTAAAATTATAGTGAATGTCAATGTTATAAAAAATTAATTTCTTTGAACTAAATAAATTTACTTAACTTTTTAATTGAGGAAAAATGATAATTTTCTTGTCGATTGTTAAACTTTCTGAATTACATAATATAATCACGTACTTTCAATTAATTTCCAATCTACGTTCTCCAACCCAATTCGATTGACTTGAGTTTTATTTAAGCAGTGGAAGTTTTTAATTTCAAAATATGTGTTTTATGCCATAATAAAATGATTGAAAAACAGTTTTCCATTTGCGAAAGACAAAAGCTCAGTCTCAAACTTTTACGATTGTCACGAAAATTAGAAAAAGCTAATTAATATAGATCCGTTATCCGCCAAAAACTAATTTAAATTGTTTTTAATGGTTATTAATTTTCTTACGCTTTCTCTCAAATACCTGCATATTAATAAATGCCATTATTTCCAATGACACAAATTTAGTTGGCGCAAATTAAGGTAATAAGTTTTTCACTTATCACATTCAATTAAAGATTAGAAATCGTTTAAAGAAATTTGCCGGATATCATAAAAAAAAAACCAGCAATTCCCGAAATGCCAAATATATTTATTCACTGAAACAATTTCACAAATGGCAATTTTGCTTCCTTCAAGGAAATCAAGCTGTTCAGCCACCATAGAAACAATTTTACTTGAACGCTTCCTTGCGCATTGTAGCACAACTATTTGCCATAACCACAGGTAAATGATAGCATTTTTGCATGTTTTTTCATATGGGCCATTCAATTTATTACATTGTTGCATAATTTAGCGTGACACGACGATCTAAAGTAATTAAAGACTATGTGATCCGTCAAATAAATAGAAAGTAACTTCATTTCTAGCTTCTAACTGACTCGTACTTTTGAAGAAAGAGGAATTCATATCGAAAGTGTGGAAATTGCTCGATTTTTAGCACATCCACGAGAATGACAAAACAAACATACAATTAACTTTAAGACTAAATCACTTTTTGAATGGTGATTGTAATTATGAATGTGGAAACTCCCAACTGAATTTGATAATTGTAATTGTGAATGAAGACGTGTGATGCTTCCCATCAAGAAATAGGAGAGCACAATGAATTATGGGTGGTGAGGTGTGGTGTGGCGTGGTGTGGGGTGAGGGGCGGCAGGTCCCAAAATTGGGACAGTTGTCTGTTGCTCATTCTTCAAAATCGCATGCATAACTTTCACTCTCACGCCTCACCATTATCACATCACAGAAATAAAAAAATAATTCTCAGCAAACAACAACAACAACAAAATGCAAGTTACATAAAACTACAACAACAACAAAAAAGCAGGCCTCACGACAATTATTAAAACAACTAAAATAAAACATAAAATCGCAATGTTGCGCGACACACAAAAGTGAACGCATAACTTTGAATTAAATCAAACAATTTTTGGTGAATTCACCTTTCCAACGAACAAAACACTCGCCAGGAGGGAAACTGCAACAGCTTCCTGACACGCAAGAGTGTGAATTAAGATGAAGACAACGGAATACACCAACAACAACAACAACAAACAAACAAACCATAAACAATAAAGCATGTTTCTTGGCACGCCGACGCGACATGCATCAGTACCAACCATAATTTATGGTTGATATAATTGTAATGAGCTGTAAATTCGTAATTATGGTGTTTAAGATGGATGGGTAAGTTGGCGTGTAAAGATTTGCCATTAAAATGACGCTCGGAAGCGACGTGACGCTTCGACTGGCATCACTCTCGTCTGTGCCGGGAAAATGCGGCTGGCCGCTGTAGTGGCGCAACGATCGTGGAAGTGCTGATCTTCATCAAAGTCTATTCCACGCATTTGGCTGTTGTCACTAGCTAATTGGAAGCCACCTAGCACAATATTCAAATGTCACAAGTCTCAGAGAGCCCGGCCAGCATTTATTTCCTATGAATCATTTTCGAATTATGATAGGTGGCTAGGCGCTTCAAGGAGAACCACTTGCGGCTGCGTGCAGAACGCGCATTCACATCCACATTGTTCTGCGGCACACCGTTTTTTATATAAGATTATAACCTTTTACTGTATTCAAATTAACAGTTTATTTAAAATACATATGGATAACACAATATTTAATATAGCGGCGTGTACGCGGCCGAGGTACCGCTGTGCGCACAAAACAACTAGCGATCTTGTGCGCAAAGACACACAGCATGTGTGTGTGGCATGTAAGTGTTCTGCTAAGCTGGCGGCAATATATGCAATAAACGAAACAAGATCAAGATGAATTGTCTGTGCAAATGACCATCTGCCAGTTATACTTAATGATAGAATCATTGCGGAGAGGAATCGCCGAAAACATCTTCACACTAATTGCATTATTCAACAGATCGAAAAGTAACAAAACAGAAAATATTAAGATCAGATCTGCAGCATCCAAGCAGCTCGTCTTTACGCAATTGATCAGATCAGAAAACAGATAAATTATAGACACAAATTAGTTTCTTAATACAATTTAAATAGAACAGAAAGTTGACCTTTTTGATCATAAAATGTCAAGTCTTCAAATATCAAGCTACCAAATTCACAACAACAACACAACTAGAAGAAGATCGCGCGATCTTTTGCATTTAGAAATGTCTTGCGCTCCACTTGATGATAAGATTGATATGGCCATGAAGCGTTTATTTGCCAGATATTATTAGAGTGCCATTAGTAATTAAACGTGTCAGTGATTGGCATTTAAGATGCTCAACAAGAAATCATGAAAGATCGTCTTCGTTGTGTCTGAAGAAACAATAATTTGGCGAGCAACATCCTTGCTCTACTGAAATGTGACCGTGATTTGATTCAGCTAACTTTCGTACCTGACATCTTAATCGTTTTGATGATATCGTCTCGTAGATGATAAAATCTTACGATCCAATTAAAAACCACTTAAATTGACATGTATTGTATATGCAATCGTTAAACACAATTCACACGCAATCAAAATTCACACACATTACAGTCGGACTTTCTCTTGATTAATGAATTTACCCAAAGTCTTTGGCGTCCGTCGGGACGTGCCATCTGCATATATTTGCACAAAGCTTTGTCATATGTTTTATGTTCTCCATGTCCAAAAAAAAAAAAAAAAGAAGCCGTAACATAAGAAGAAAAATTGTATTTAATTCGCAACGAACATTTTTACATAATCTAACGGAGCCGCTGCGGCCGCTCGGCTGCACCCAGGTCGAAGACATTTGCAGCTAGTCCGCCACAACATGTAACCGTTGTGAACGTATAGAGTTCAACATTAAGGGGCCCACATGTGGTCATACGCGATATATGTAATTACTAATTAGTAATTACAATTGTTATGTGTTGGTTTTTTGCTTTGTATGTTTTTTTGTGGTCTGCATGAAAGATGTGTGTCACCGGGCGTCCTAAAGCCGCTTAGCCACCAGTAAAGAGACAATTGCACGTGGGAAAAATAAATGCCGAAATCGCCCAAAGCACATGCGCATGCGCTAGCTTCTCGTGCTAGAAAATCGTGGTGAATAAGTCAGAAAAGGCGCTGCGCGCGCCGCCTCACCATGCCCATTGTTGTAATTGTCTTGGAATTCGGTGTTTTGCAGGCAGCGATTACGATCGCAGCGCGTCAGCATAACAACGGCAGCCGCAGCTGTTTTGCTCATACTCGCGATTATGCTTCACATAACATGGGCACCGTACATTTATTGAGTTATGGACAGCCATCGGTGGCCGCTACATACGTTGTCAATGCGCTTTATGCTCTACACCTATGCAAACAGGCGCAACACAAAATTATGCTGAAGCGGCGAGATGCGTGTTGCGCGCGCATAATACGTGCAATTGTGCAATATATGAAATGTATCGACGGCTATATGTCCAGAAGATGCATGCATCTACCTCGTGAATGTGAAATGCATTTGCACAATGAGCGCGCGGCTAATTCATAAATCATAAATAATTGTTTCTATGTTATGTTCATTAGTTGTAATGGGCCATTGTGACACATATGATGTTGCATTTTTTTTGAAGTAATCATTTTTGTTATGTCACATACGCTGGGAACTCAGCGACAGCAAAATGGAAATAATATTTGGCTCGATTCTATTCATTATCGCATAATTACCGTCAAACCGCATAAATGCGGTGACTTCGGCAACAGTCAAAAATT
Source organism: Sylvicola fuscatus (assembly GCA_026546915.1). Classification (NCBI taxonomy): domain Eukaryota; kingdom Metazoa; phylum Arthropoda; class Insecta; order Diptera; family Anisopodidae; genus Sylvicola; species Sylvicola fuscatus. The sequence goes on along the minus strand of JANSTS010007977.1, from coordinate 34,287 downwards.
ACACAAAAAACGATAAATTGCAAAATTAGCAGCTCTAATTATAATTTAATTAGCGTCACATCGAAGTGGCAACTGAATGGCAATTCTGTGAAAGATGCTGGTGGGTAATTGCCTGGGACGGTGCCGAGTGGGTTCGTAAATTCGCGAATGCCATCAATTGCATTTTACTCATCGGCATTATCACTGAAACTGATGACATTTCAGGTGAATGGAGCGCATGCGTGATGGGGAATGTGTGCGACAGGCATTTCGTTGCCGTGCATTTGCCAATGCTACAAATGCATGCAAGTGATTAAAATGCAAGGACAGACAGTTGCCAGTCACTTTTAACTGAATGGTAAACACAGACGCAAGAATATAATTCGTTTGAATAATTTTCGTAATCGTTACAATATTCCCATAAAATATGCGCAATATTTCAACGTTAGTCAAACGAAACGGATTTCATTGATCTCATAATTTGCAGCGCTTCAATTGTTTGGCTGACATGGGAAAGCACATTTTGATGAAAATGAAAATGAAATAATCGTACGGCCAGAAGTTTGATTCAAACCAATCAATCAATTTTCTATTTCCGAAGAATTGATGCCTTGTCGTGCCAGTGGAGCTTTTTGGTCTTCTCATCATGTCAAGATTGACAACTGCAAGCGCACGACCTACAAGTGTTTCTCCATAAAGAAACGCATCCAAACCATTTGCCACTCTCTCAACGGATCCCTTTAATCTCAATTTCATTTAGACATCTCGCATGACGTTCCGACACAACTTTCAGACTTGACCGAGATTGATATAAAGTACAACCGACATCTTACGCCGACAACATTTCTCTAATTTCCCATCGTAAACATACCAAGACACAGCAGAACCGATTCGTCGAGCGACAGTCACCCACAGCGCCGGATAACCTTCCAACAATACGAATTGTGCACGTCATGGTTCCATTTCATCCACAATGGAAGCCGCAAAACGAGATTCCCTCTGCCAATTTCATGACTATCTTGTACACGATACTAGAGCCTTACCAGAGCGCTACTCGTTTCTCAAGTATGCCTATCGTCTTAAAACACAAATCGTCTTAACACACAAAAGAGGTGCACCGCTTCCAGCAGTGACTCACTGGAATCACCGAAATGACTTGTCTTATTTGGATAATGAGATGCTGTAGCGTGAGCACTACTTATGCTCAGCGATGATTTCAGCTGGCTCAGTTTTGTTTTTTCGGTTTTATGTTTATTTGCGAATCCGCATCTTTACCAATTCCACCCACGCCGAGTGTCAACCAGTAACAACGCCGCCCAATCGAGTCGCCCCACGCCACTTAAGTTCAAGAAACGTGTGAGCTTCCATTTAATAACGTTTAAGTAGGCATTTGTTGTGTTGGCTGGAAACAACAACAAAAACCCATATTTTATGCTGAGGAATTTCAGTTGGAGATTCCACGTACAAGATTTTAGGCCATTTGATCGCCTTGAGCAAATGTAAGGCGTCTTACAAAATCAGTACTGGTTGAATTGAATTGCAGCAAAGATGTATGATAACGACGACGACGCTTTTGCGATATTGCTGGCATCACTCTCTCCCGAAGCCTCTTCTGCCAGCATGAATAGTTTTCCTAATGACAACAAATTCACGCACATAATTTCAGAAGCATAAAGCATATAAAAAAAGAAAATAAATTCAATTTCTATTTTTACCGTCCGTTTTGTTCCCTGAATGTCTCTGCCACTTCCTCTGTCTCCATACAACTCGACATGCCTTTTGTCTTCTTGTACTCCCTTTCACTAGTCTGCGCGCGCAGATTTCTGTTGTTTGGGAATCGTACTGGCCGCGATGTGAAACTATTTCGATTCTCTGCAGCATGGCAGCACGAGAAGCGCTTATTGTTAAAGATTCCTATCTATTTGCATGCAACATTATTCTTATGGAACTATGTGATACAGATCCCATAGGCCCGAAGCGCCAGCAGGTGTGTTTGTGTAAAGCTGCGGCCGATTGATAAAAGGGCTTTTCTGCATACAATGTGCGATGATTGGCGGGAAAAAAAAAACGCGAGCAAATTGTTGCACCACGCCAGAGATGCCACAGATATGTTTCAATTGTGTGCAGTAGATGTAGACGGTGGTTTATGGGAAGCTTTTACCACAAATTTATGGTAGCGAGCTTTATTATTCTGAAGCTTTGTTGGGGAACTCGAGGCCTTTGGGGGGTTTCGTTATATGAATTTAAAAATCGCGATTTGACTTACATAATTAAGGCTTCTTATGTTTTGATTCTTACAAAGAATCCTAAAATATCCTTAGGTACCCAACTAATTTTTGTTTGTTGTGGACGGGTGAAGAAAAAAATTATAAGGACAAACAAATTCGTCTTTGACCCTAACAGTTAAGTGACAAACAAAACCAAAAACCTACTTACTTCATCTTCCAAGATGCAAACAACGACACCATTTCACCTGAAATTTCTCCATAATATCTCATTTGCGTGTAAAGTCACATATTTGTGAAATGAAAAATCAATTTGAATGTTGAGACATGCCTCTTAGCAATACATACGATACAGCAAACAACGCGCCATCAAAACATAAATAAACATAAACGTGCTCAGCAATGATCATTTCCATAATGTACACTTATTTCACTATTTAAAACATAAATAGTGTCAAAGGTGTGGCATTTCTCAGGTTCTGGCCGCTAAGGCCTCCCCGTCCCAAGAATCCGCCACATTATCGTGCTACCCATGTACGTGAGTCCCGTCCTATATATGTACCAGTCTACATAACTGGCGTGCTCGCGTTAGCATTCATCTATCTCACCTGTCCAGCTGTCACAGTCTTAGGACAATCTTAAGGTGTGTTAGACACTTAATAAAGAGGCAAATCGAGAGCAACGACTGCACGCGCATATTTTGCATGCGAGCCAACACTAAACGACGCGGCGACGCAACGCCTCTGTCCACATACACGCGTTCACTGCGCCATATTCATATATTATGCTGTCGCACAGCGCGATTACACGATGTGCACTGAATTGGTAATCACCATCTAATCGCGAATATTATGTGGTTAAGGTAAACAGTAATGCTACAGTTACGCGGAATAATAAAAGCGAGGACGCGCACCAAAGCAAAAGCGCACGGAATCTTAACATTTAAAAGCACATAAGCAGTGAAAAGAATTGGAAGCGCGCGCGCGAAGACATGATGACGCGACGCGACGATGCGATTTTTTTCTATCGACACGAGCAAGAGAGAAATAGTAAGAAAGAGAGAGAGAGAGAGAGAGAGAGAGAGAGAGAGAGAGAGAGAGAGAGGGAGACACCTGGAGAGTACAATATGGAATGAATTTATAGCCACACAAGAAATTGTAATGCAAAAGAAGAAGTGTAAAGATGAAAATGGAAAAGAAAAAAGTTCGTGACCTGAATCTTTGGTTCCGTTAATTTTTTTTCTTATACATATTTCTGTCTCTGAGTCGGTATTAAAGTGCACCGATCAGTTCTCTTTCTCTATGGAGGCGCAACTTATAATGAAGCCTTCATGCAACTGCAGGTAATCTTCAAGAAAAATAGTCATTCCGCGTAACACTGATGAGCTTCCAACGATATATGGCGATCCGGTGGCGGTGTTGCCGCATGAGGAGCGCTGGTGTAACTGCGGAAGGCTGACTAACTATATAATAACTCAAATGGAAGCTTGTCGTCGTAAAGACGCGATAATTTAATAACAAGCCGCATAGTTTCTTAACGATCATCCTCGTTCCAATATATGAAGACCAACTTATGTTGTGCAACTGCAGAGCTGTTCGTCCATTACCAAACTAACTACTTTGCTATCAGGCCTCAATACTTTGGATGTTCGAAAGACATCAAGATTTATGGACACTCAAGATTGAAGATGATTACAAGAACGGTCAGCGGATGGTGCAATATCACACAGCTGGGCTGTCTTAAAGATTTGTGTAGACGTCACGGTAGCTAATCATGACAATGAAGCGTTCATGGTAAACATTTTGCAGCTGCGAGTGGTCCCAAATGCAAATATTTTACTTCTTCCCAGTCGCTTGAAGACGCTCAGGTGTGTAAATGAGCGAAATTAAAATGCAAAAAAGTGCATTCAGTTCAATGCATTCGCTGTTAATGATTGATGGCAATGGCAGGGGGCGAGATGGACTGATTTAATGCAGTCAGTCACTTGCATTTGCCGTTGAAGGTGCAATAGCTTCTCAGATAAAGGTCATTCGTCATGAGGAGTTGTAAAACAATTCTTCGATGTTTCAATGTTGCAATTTTGCGCCGATTTTTCTGGCGATCAAGTACATTTAGTTGGAACAATAGAACATTTATCGAATTTGAATAGATTTTGTTTATTTGCACCAGATGAATTGTTTTTCTTTTCTGTCGAATCGTTAAGATTCTTTGTTGATTCAAGGTCTCTAATGTTGAGAGAGACAAAACAACTTCCAGAAATTTTTTTGCATTGTTCAATTGCTTGTGGAAATCGTAATGTTTTAAGTAACTTTCAAATAGACAATCAATTGGAACTGCATTAAACTTTCCAGCATTCCCACAATAACTTAAGGTAGACAAATAAGATGATTAACGCAATCCGTAAGATTTCCCATAATTATTAAGGAATTCGGAAAAATGCCTACCACAAAGGCCGCACAGAAGGTTAAGCAAACATAAAATCGTCGAAGCTGCCTGAAAACTTTCATACATCATTAAAATACGTGAAAACATTGCCAACCTTGCATTAGCGTCTTGAATCCTGAGAATTTAACGGCTTTTCAATATCTTTAAAAATGTGACTCTCAACAGAATTATTGTCTTGGTTCAGGAAATACGCATCATTTGGTGAATTGTCTTAAGATAAAACTGCTTTGCTGTGCGCATCATCTCCCATTCAAGATTATTGAACTCACTTAACCCCGTTTTCAGACACGGGTCACATTGGTACATTATGACACAGATTAAACGTTTCTGTCGTGGCCAACACAATTTCTCTCGACTCATCGCCGTTTTGGTTTTCGGCATTTAACTTTCGCCAGAGCCGTTGCATGACCTTTGGCGGGCTGCCCATCCAGCCATTGAGTTTTCTGCGGAACGGCTACAGCCCGAACAATGGCCATACCACTTGGACACGCCTCACCAACAGGTGTCAATGATGTTTAATTGATGGGACGACAGACCCGCCGACCAGACGGAATACCTGAGCCGTGTAATCACAGCGTACCAAGTGCCAACTTACTGCCGCGGTTAATTTGCGTCTTGCATGTCAAATTGTGTGCTAAGATTGCAATCAGTCACTCTTTCAATTTATTGTTTTCACGGCGAATTAAATTTCGAATAAAACAATAACTCTCTAAACGATACAAAGTCTTACACTTTATGGTTACAAATGGATTTCAAATAGCGATTCGAACTTCTTAATATTTTATGAGCGATTTGCATGAATTCAAACTGTTTTTATTTTTTCTTCTTCTTCGAATTGCCACCCAATTACGTTGGCAATTTCTGGGTTAGGCGTGGTTTCTGCTGAGGAAGGTGGTTTGGATGGCTTAGCATTTAACTTTTTAATTTCCCATTTCGAAAATACCGTTAACTTTTTAATAAATCAGTTATTTGGTAATTGAGGAGGTTCGGGCTGATCCGATTATAAGATCATCGGACAAGATATTAAGATGAATTTTTAAGAAACAAATATCTAGGATTATCAAAAAGTCGGTTCTCAACAACTTTCCCATTAACAAATTAGGAAGCATCAATAATTGATGTTTCGAATTGAAGCGATTAAAATTGGCTGGAATTTAAGTAAAATTCTGCCAGCCTACGTAAATCACGATCAAAAGAAAGCTTTAACCACCTTAATTGTCGTCCATTTCACAAAGAATCCCACATATGGCACCAAGCAGGTAGCACACACATCACGATGAAAAGAAATGCGTGTCACCATACACTCGCATCGATACATAATAATTTCTTGCGAATATATTATAAAGAAGTGAAGATGATCACTACAAGGAAGCAGCTTCATGAGCTTTTGGAAGACCGTGACCTCCAAAATAAATTAAAAAAAAAAAAAAAAAACACGAAAAAACCACAAGATTATACGTTCCACCGCAATGTTGTTGCGTATTTGCTAAAATATGTGGAAAAGCCTGTCCGAATGCGGTATTTTGCCTATATCTTCACGCCTTTCGACTGATATAATCCTGAAGACGTTGCTGGCCGTTATATCGTATTTCTGCGTACGCGGCGCGCGCTTTAAAGACACGCTTGTCGTACGGCGAATCTCACCCAAGAAGTGAGATTAACTCATCGTATATCGTACATATGAGTCAGCATTGTGTTATTTTTAGCTGCTTTGTGTTTTTGGACTGAATTCAACCAATGACACAATTAAAATCCGGCGATGGTTTTTCTTTCGGCGTCCATTGTACCACAAGACGAAAAGCGAGCGTTTGGTATCAGTCCCCCAAAAAAAAAAAGGAAAAAGGAAGTGGCAATGTGAGGTGATCAACAACCCACATGCTTCTTGTAAGAAACAAATTTGTAAGAAATGATAAAATGATATTTAATTTGATAATTTACAGTTTACTGAGTGTTAATTAAATGTGTAATAATTGAATGAAAGAGATAAATTGAATGCCAAGTGGCTGACATGTTGCGGAAGTGTTTTGGACACGTCTTAGCGGAACGTCGTCATTGAGACAGTTTATTTGTGGGAAGGAGGACATCCTTCTAGATAATCTTGACTTTTTATCTGTTCAAAATATCAATTTAAATATGTTGATTCCATGTGAACAAGTTTCGAAGACATTGAGATTATTGAGATAAACCACTTTCGTTCAAGATTAAGATTTTAATAAAATGATAATTATTTGTTGAACGAATCTGTTATTGCGACTACTTACAAAATAACATTTTTATTGGATTACATACAGCTTTTTGAAAGCGCCTTAAAGATTTCTTAAAGATCTGTTTTATGGTATTGGCATGTCTTCGAATTGAAAAAGTATGCTCCAATATTTGTAAAATCACCCTAAAATCTCTCTTACAACCTGAACTGAGACCCCAACATTTAATCTTGGAATCAATTAAACGTGCATTAGAATGGTGTAAGACGGACAGATAATCCATCAACAATCGCGGCACCAATTGAAGTTGAATCCACCGAATGAGGTCACCTAGTGTACCAAAGAATTTGTCAGTGTTTATACATCTCGAAAGCCAGCGCTTTTTAGCTGACTTAGCGCACGTAAGATCGAAAGTGTATGTCTTATGAGTTTTGAAACTATCACGACTTTGCGTCTGCGCGCAGCATCCACTCAATGAGCGTGTGTGACGGCGTCGCATTTAGAGAATATATCGTTTTGTCGTCAACATTTTCACATATGTGTGATGGTTAATATGCTTAGGATCATGCATGATGGCAAAACACAAAAACAGCCCGTCGAAGAGGGAACAAATCAAGCGCACACAAAAGCCTTTCCAAAAGCTCACTTTTACTTTTTTTGTGTTTTTTTTTTTTTTTTGTGGTTTTGTTCGCCTTCGCCCGCGCTGAAGCGCCCCACTCGACCGCCCAGCCGCCATACGATTTCGTTACCACTGACGCCTGAATGCGCGTTGTTGGTGCAGCTGGGCACTCATCCAAAGATCAAGATTTTGACAGCGCCAACGGTTGATTGGGCAAATAGTAAATTGAATTAACATTTTACGCGGCGCTATCGACGGCCACCAACAAAAAAAAAACAAAAAAATTCATTTACATTCATCTGATATAGTTAACAAAGACACCGTTGTATACTTATTAAGAAGGCAGTTTTTTCGCTGGCAAACGTCTTCAGTAAAAGCAGCTCGCGATTACGAGATGCTAACATATGTGCACCTTTAAATTGGTGGTAACCACCAAAAAAGGCGCGCACACAATTTTGCACAACACTCGTATTTTCTTCGTCTAATTTCGCTATTTTCTGCGCCGTCTGCATCTCAAGTCACCAACTAAGTTGTATGGATGTTTTGTCGCTATTTTTCCTGATTTTTTTTTTTTGTTATTTCTTTTTTAGAAAGTAAAATGTCAATCGTCAATGATTCCATAATTATTTGTGCAAGTAGTTATCGTTCAATTATTGTAGGATGTGAACTCGCCACTCGAACTTGTTTATAACACTTTCCGACGAGGCGGCTGCTTAAAGATTGTTTGCAGACAGTGCGGGGTGAGTGCGCAAATGTGTGAATTAATCAATGAGAAATTCCGAAGAAGTGAGATCCGGCCATTAGCAGATGAAGACGCATTTCGTTTTTGGATATGGTACAATTGGGCAGTGGCGCGAGTACGCCTTAGGCTGCGGTACCTAACATATTCAGTGATCTAGAAATGGGGGATTTAGCCTATAGCCGGTGGGCAATTTGGCAAGTGGTAGTACTTCTTGTTTTTTTTTTCCATTTTTTTTTTTTTTGGCCGAGCCCAATTTTTCGTCTGAAGAGAAACCGCGAATATTTGCGGCCCAATCAAATTGATGAAGATGTCTTAAAGTCAGTCAAATGTACATAGGAAAAGAGTTTCTTCAGTTGGCACCGAAGAAACTAAGAAAACAAATTTGATCAAAGATTGGTTCCGGTACCCCCAAAACTCCATAACAAAACAAACGTCTCAGCATTTCAACATACTTTTCAAAGCCAATTAATAAAAGACGATCAATATCAAAGATGAAGAAAACACTGAGTGGGAGCTGGCTCCATTGGGTCAGTTGATCACAAAATCGAACGTGTGCTCGATATTCACGTCCATAAACGATCAGCACGATGTCCGACTATTAGCATGCTAAATGATAGCATATTTGATCATTTTATGATTACATACAACGACTGTCCTTGTGCTGGCGAAGATTTAGCGCGAGCGCGCACATTATTACACCATTGTTGTATGATCACACCGCAAATGTCTCATGGCGTTAACATTTCTTAAAGACACTCAAAAACCACGATATCGTCAGTTTAACGTAGCATTTGCATAGCTGCTCCAAATCGATCGTTATTTATGATGGTCGGTGGATTTTGTGTTTATGTTTTCATTGCTCTCTCTCTGGTGTTGCAGCATGATCTTCCAACAACAACAACAAACAACCAAAATGATTGATCACTGCAATTATCACGCAGGTAAATCGGGTCTCGACTAATGTACCTCAATTTCATTCAATAATATGCTTGACCTCCATTTTTGTGTAGAGGAAGCTTTGGACCAGAAATCTCTAGAATTTCAGACGATCGCATCAGCTGACTCCTATACGAAGCGACGTTGTCGCGCGATCTTCAGTCACCATTTATGTGGCGAACAAATGATCATTATGAAATCTAGGCGCTGAAACATCGAATTGACTTATGCAAATGACGATGAGCCGACCGAAGATGAAAAACAACAAACGTCCGAAACGGCGTGGAATGTGGCTGCGATAGCTACATCATTAATTCGTGGTAAGGTAACCTACATCTTGGAGTACGTATTTTTATGTTGATGCTTCCTCCTCGCATCTTGTGCGTTGGTAGCGTGTTGACTATGTTTTGTTGTTGGTAGGATCGTCTCAATACCATCGGATATGCCCTCTTGTGGGTTCTTCTTTCGCTGCTTCGCTAATATCGGTAAATGGCATTACTGACCCACCTGAAACGGCCGCCAAATCATCACTGATCAATACATATTGAGATAGGGCAATTGTCTTGCAGCCACGTGCTTTTGTGCAGATTCAGCCACATGTTGAAAGGTCGCTTCTGATCAATGTACCAAAACTCCTCAACATTTCAATGTGGCCACAGCTATTTCCAGATTAATTAAATTTCCATACAGCCAAGGTCGATTTGGGTGACAACCTGATGCTGAGTGTTTTCGTTTCGAAAGTCGTATGTGGATTGTGGTAGCAAATGTGGTTTTTGGTCATAAGTTTTTGTCGTCGTCGTGGTGTTTTTTGTGTTTTTGGACTTTTTGTCATTCGTTGTCAAGAGAAAGAGAGACTGGCAAAATATTTGTTTCGAGATCTTTGCAAGAACGAAATACATTTTTTGTTGTTGTCGTTGTTGTGGGATTTCGAAATTATCAAAAAAACCGACCATCTTGTATTAATTAAACAACAATTTACGAACATGATTTGTGGTAGAACTGACCAAAAATGCCCAACGGACAGACAAAACAAAATCGCAGACGATGTGGCCGCGTTTGGTGGTGGGATGTTTTCATATCCCGAAAATGGTGTAGCAGAAGATGGATAGGCCAAAGTCCAAAACAAAAAAGAACAGCTGAACTTGCTAGCAGAACTGAAATCTTTGTTTTGTAAAAATACATTATTACATTGTGGGAGCACACCTTCGGCTCCATCAATGTTCCAATATTTTTAGTTAATTCAAAATTCAAGGAATAATACAAATAAACAGTAGAGAGTGATCTCCTTTGCGGTACCTTCCGAAAAAGTTGGCACACAACAGAAGCAAAAGAAAAAACACATTCGAAGTCTACAAACTTTTGTTTTGGCGGAGCTAAAACAGGTTTTCGAAAAAGTGGAATTAATTTTTTTGCGCTCCTTAACACGTCCCCGTCTCGTTTCGCCAAAGATTTTTGGCTTAAATTTTTGATAACTTTTTACCACAGTTGTTGTTGTAAACGATGTGGGTCGAGTGGGAAACGAAAAAGCTGCACCACACACACACGCACACACACACACACACACTAAAACGAGTCTCAGCCGAAAGGAGCTCAACTGCATTCATTAAAGAAAAATGCATGCAACCTGCAGTGCGTGCAATCGCATCGTGCAAATTTACCTTGCAGCTTGCAATAACAACAAAAACACAAATTGTACTTTCATCATCATGTTTTCATGTATCCTCTCTCTCACTCATTCTCTCTCTATATCTACCTGGACTTACCTGTATATTGTGCAACAACCGGAGTCAGTGCAAGAGAAAATGCAATTACCAGCAGCCGCAAACTGATGGCCATTTTCCATGACTGATGATTGCTCAGAAAATTGAGCATTTCCGTATCTGTCTCTGGAGTCGCTCCTTACTGGTGTGTTTATTATGTTTTTTTATTTTTTATTTTATTGTATTTTTTTTTTGCACTCTTTTTCCCAACAAAAAAAAATCAAAATTTAACTAACAACTAAACGGTAAAGTTTTTCTAGCAAAATTCAATTACTTTTCGAAATAGATTTGATTACAAACGAAAGACGAACAAAAAAAAAAGGAAAAGTAACGGCACTTTTTGTTTGACAATTGGTATTTAGAACGGTAAATCTAGTAGATCCTTGAAATGTTTTCATTGGACAAGCGGACGCTTGTACATTTCCAGCGACAGGCGATCGCTACTGCCTGGGATCACCGTTAATCCTGAATTCGGTGAGATTACGATCAAACGCGTGTCGCTTCACATGCTGTCACCGCGAGATTATCCGTGCCGCCCATATTTCACTAAACTATTGGGATTTTTTTGTTATTGGTGTTTTTCTCCTTTTTTTTTTTAGATTTTTCAAATTATTTTTTGCAATAAATATCAATGTAACAGTATTTTTTGAGTTTCACCGTTTTGTGTTGTTTTTCTTTTCGTTTCTTTTTTTTTTGTAAAAACAACAATAAATAAACACTAAAAAAATAACTGTAAAAAAAGAGACAAAATAAAAACACGTTTAGAACTAAATTGTAAGTTTTTGTAATTAATTAAAAAATAATTAGGAGAAATAAAAGGGAGAAAAATGCCTAAACACTAACCACTGAGATAGTAACGAACTAAAAAAAAATAAAAATACAGATAAAATAGCTCTATTTAACCGTCATCTAGTCGAGTGAACGGAAGATCAACAACTGGCAAAGAACACCATTTCGCGGCGGTTCGTTCGCTTCAGGTGAATTTGTCTTTTGCTGAATCGGCGCGCGCTGCAGCGCCACGCTGAGCGCAACGCGCGCGCAGCTCGAAATTGCGTCGACGGAGAGCAGCGTCGCGATCGCGTTCATGCAGCGACGCGTCCAACAAGTTTGTTTGTTCTAATACAAAAAAAAAAATTGTTTGAGAGCAGTTTGCAGACTCTCGTCATCGCGTTCCGCGCACACGTTGAGCCACCATTTAAAGTTATTAATGTTATGGGAACGTTAACCAAACGGATACAGGTAAGTCGTCGATGGAATTTCGCTTATGGCAAACACAAACGCGCGCAGCTTCAGTGCGATTAGAAATGCACAAGACGACAAGAATGCAGCCAGCGCTGCACTGGCCGTGCATTTGCTGCGCGCATGTGTTACCAAATCTGCTGTACGTGGATATTACTGAGCCAATTACCACGGGTGACATGATACGCGATAGTTGCAGCGAGTACCACACATTTGTTATGGGCACATGGTGATGCATTAACCGTTGTTGGCCAGGCCAGCAGTGTCAACATCCGAAGAGCTGGTCGACATTTTCATGTATGAAGCTCACGTCGCGATTCGCGACTGAAACACGTTAGCAAGGTCATTTTCTGTTTACATCTTAATAGTCCACATAACCTGAATTTAGATTGTCAGGTGCTTGAATTAATTTAACCCATTTTTACACGCCCTTCTTATGTTTGTTCTGCACGTTATCAAGATTTTGAAGATCTTCAACTATTAATACCGAAAGTTACTCAATTTGAAAATTGAATTTGCAGTTGTTGAAGCTGTCTTAAGCTCCCAATCTCAAGATCGTGGGCAGGAACCACTCCTAGTTTCAGCTGTTTTTGGCGAATCGACTTTATGTCTTCATGTCTTCTTGAATTGTTTTTTTTCCATACTCTTAAGAAAAAGAATGAAACAATTTGCATGGGAAGTTGGAGGTTTCAACAGTCAGGCATTTTAGATTTGACCTTGAAAATATTTACAATTTAGAAGACCAAAATGATCTTGGTGATTTTGTGTTTGCGCAGAACCCAGCCACCTGAATCTTAATCTTAATCAATGTTTTTAGTTCCAAGAAAGGTTTACATCCTGAATCTGCACGGATCTCATAAATATTTTGGAAGTGGTTGTCATTTCTCTCATGCCACACCCAAACAAACTACACGTCAGATCAATTGATTAGCGAAAAAAAGGCATTATCATCGTGCAGCGCGGACCGCGGACAACCTGTTAAATTGGATGCTGCGGTCGCGGACTAAGACAACAATTTCTGTGTACGACAAGGTGACCGCACGGCGGGGCGGCCGTGTGGTGTCCGCTTGGTGTATACGATCGCCGCCACGCCAGAGGCGGAGAAATTTTTTATTAAGTAAACGCGCATGCGTTCATTCCGTCAGTTGTTTGGAATCTGAAAACAAAATTATTTATACGGACACAATTTCTGGTATGTGGCGATAAGTAATTTTCGAAAACTGGCCGCCTCTTATTTCGGGCCGACATTCTCCATCTAGTTGATGGTCATCGAAATTGGTCAGCAGCAGCGTTTCATTCTTTTAGCAATTACTTTTGGAGGATTCAAAATTCTTCCTGGATAGACCAATAAAAACAAATTTTGTTTACAACAAACAATTGATGAATAATGATGGCTTTATGCGGATATCTAAAGACAACCTCCAACGTCACGTTATTAGCCTCAAAGTAACTGGCCAACTTCAGTCACTTGAAGTCATCCACGATATTTGCCTGCCATAAGAGATGTAAATGTTTATTTAAATATTCTGCACTACCAGCGGTCCATAAATATAGTTATTACCCGCTGGATATAGCCACTGGTTAGCCACGACCAATAAATCCACATCAACTTTGGTATTTTAGAAGAGTTTAGTGTTTTTGTGTGTTTTTTGTTTTTTTTTTTTGTTTTTTTTTTGTTCAACCGTGCAGTTCAACGTCAATATAGCTTGCAGATGGCATTTAACACGCAAATGATTGTGACTTGTCTTACATTTTCTTCTTCTTTTCTTATTGACTCTTTATTGTTTGAACAATGGACAAATTGATGGCATCAGTACATGAGCTCCAAGATATATAGGCTGTTGTCCTTCAACTGTGCCGATTTAGATCGTTTGACTGCGGCATGAGTTCATCCATGCCTGTGAGTGGAATAATGAGCAGAAGAATCCACTTAAAATGAAGCTGTTTACTTATGCAGGTATTTATCCGGAATAATCACTGCCAGTAATGCCCAAAATGCGAGCGTCATTTCGTGGCCACGTACCAGCCGTATGCATACATTCATGTGAAGAGCAGGCGTGTGCCAAAAACACATACGCCGCGATTTTGTTCTGGTTTTATTGGTCATTTCATCGAAATTCAATACACGCCTCTTCAATTGTGTCAGATATTTTGAGTCTGGAATACTTGGGAATGTAGATCACTGGTCTGAATTGATATTCTAAGTAAATTTGGAATTCATTTGTGGAAATTTGGAGTGTACCAGATGTTTAGGTATAAATAATCCAGTTGAAATGCCACCTAAATATGTTATGACCATATCGTGGGGTCTGCCCCAAAAACGTTGTTACCAATTAATAGAATTAATTCCCACAAAGATTGGGGACTGGTGAACAATTCTGAGTTACAAAATGTGAATTCAAATTCGGTTTTCTTTAACATTAAATCACTCTTCGAGAAGTCTTAGGGTTGTCTTAGAAGATGTTAGAAGCTAAAACCAAACTACTATTTAAATGCTTTCGTTTTCAATTGTGTCCACTGTCGTAGAGTTGTCGAAGTGGCTGGGTCCATTGAATTTTCAGCCAATTCTTGTTTGTTTCTGAAGTCAAACTACTGCAAACCTGAAGCATTTGAAGGCCACAAGACCCTATAACCCAGTTACATCCCAACAAATCCATTAGGTAATCGCATATATCCGCTGCCAGCGCCGTTAATTGGCGACACACTCAATTATCGATCTATATTGGAAGCAATTACTATAGGCAGGTGAAAATGATTAGTGACGGTTGAGACGGATGGCTACAGAATATATTTCATTTATGCAAAAAAAAATTCATAACCGCGCACCGCTTGTGTCAGCGCCAAAACAAGCCCGTGAATAGCGCACGCGAGTACCGTTGCCAAAGCGTACAAGGAAAAGAAGAAGAAGCAGAATAAGAAAATTGGTAAGAAATTATAATGGAAAAGCGGAAAAGAGAGGAACTCCGGCAGAAACAAGACTTGCTGCCTGCATGAAGCTTAATTAAATATTCCAATTGGTTGTCACCTTAAAGCTTAGAAGCCGGAATGGGAACACGCAACGACGACGATGGCGCAGTGACATGACGACTGCGTGTAATGCTAATGCATAAACGGACACACGTCAGCAGCAGGGCAAAGAAAGCAAATCCGTTAGAAGACGTTGCCAATGCGTATCTAACATCATATTATTATGGCTATACGACTGACACTTGCCTCATTTTGTCAGAGACGTTCGTGCCTCTAGTCTGGCTCATGTGCACAATTACCATATTGTCCAACGACTATTTCTGCCAAAGTTCTGAAAAAGTTTGCTGTTGAAAGCTCTGAAAAAGCGCCCAAAAAAAAGTTCGTCGCCTATTGAAGTCTTTCGTTTTGTCAGCTCTGTCAAACATTCCCAAAACGCCGGGCCGGCGGTCTCAGTGAAATTTTGCGGGTTTTGTAGCCGAAAGTATTCTAGAAGCTTTTCGCTTACTTTCAGCCAAGATTTTCAGCTGAGGAATTATTAAGAGGTGAATATTTGGCACAGACGTTTTATGCTGCGAGGTGGCCAGCATCGGACATTGATTCGGCGTTGAGACGACAATTATGCCGCACCGTTTGTTCCGCAATAAGTACACCTGACCTATTTCCGTCTTCGCTGCTCCTTCGTTCGTTGCTATTGCTTCTTATTGTTTATACGCGTTTCTTCTAGTGGTATTGTGTGCACGGCATTTATGCGTTTTACCGCATAGACTAAACACACAGGAAGATGATTGCGTCTGCAATTAAGACGGAACCAACTGAAAACAAGAACACAACAATTATGCCGTCATCAGCATAGCACATTGAATCGACAATTTAAGTTGAGCATAATTGTCTGCTTTCATATTGAAACGCGTTGCGGCGGTTTGGAGTGCGTGCCAAGCGGCGTCACCGTTGCGTTGCGCGTCTTAACGTATAATTGCAATTAAATTAATTAAAGATATCGTTTGGGAAAAAGATGCTACGGTTTTTGATGGGAATTTCAAGACATTTTACTCAAAACTTTCCTGGAATTGCATTCGATTAAAGTTCTAATTATAAGTCTTATTAAATAAGAAGAACTTGATTTTTGAGAAATTAAACAAGTCGAGATCATTCAATTTATAAGAAAATCCTATCTTTTCCAACTTTGTCCCCATTTAATTTGATTGAGAGGCAAACTTCGATAACTTGGCAAACTTCTTAATTTGCAACTCTTCAGTGTTTCTTTATCTTTCCTATATCCTATGAGACGTTTTCAAGGTTTTGTTCAACCAATCATTCATCCAATTATTTTGAGAAAATTGTAGGATTTAATCCAATTTAAAGGATTTTAAATTTACCCAAAAAAAATTTACCACTTGATTCATTCGCTTGACAGCATCCGAGTTCAGCGTCTCAAGACACCAAATATTGTAAAAGGGCAATTTACAACAACAAAAAACCGTTTTTTTTTTTTTCATTAAAAAAAATTGAATTTCAATTTCCAGCGAACGGGTCATGTGGCCGATGCGTAAGCGCGATTCGATACATCAAATGTCGTGAGTTATGAACATGAAAATTATTAAAATAATAAAAAGTATGAAAACACGATCGCGTGAAAAAGCGCCACAGGTGCGCCCGTGCGCCTGCAAATCCGCATGTATTGATCCATACAACGTGTGTGACATGCGAGAAAGTTGCGCTGTGCGTGCCGGCGATCGTCACATATTGGAACTGATGCTGAACCGCGGAGTTTTTCGATGTGAGAAAACTCAAACAAATGCGTGTGTTCGCGCCTAAGTGAGTCAAACCAAAAAAAAACAAATCAACACATTTAACAACACCAATTATTATGTTTTATGTTAATGCTGAATATCATGCATTGCGCTGAGACTACGAGACTTCAGTTCCTGTATTGATATAACTACGTCAAGCGATGTCCATTTTAGCTTGGAATTCGATTTCTTTTGAGACGGCAGTTGGCTCATAGGAAGTGATCTTGTAGTTTTTCTTAGGGAATTGTCTAAACAAATAAATGTTCAAAGATTCGGGTAACAACAAAAAAAAAAAACAACAACAAAAAAGGCACCTCCCACGACAAATCTCGCCGTATTTGGCAACAATTAATGACTTTAAGAAATCTCCTAGAAGATTAAGAATTCACAGAGTTTCTTGTATCAAAAAACAAGACACAATTTATCAAATGGCTGGCTGTGCTGGCTCCACACACGCAGCGCGACGTTCTAATTTGAATAGATTTACATATGGTCCGTTGGTCAATCTGGTGGTACTCTTGCAATTCGTCTGATGAGGATTGTGTGCCGCCACCTGCGTGTTAGCAAACACAAGTGAATGACGCAACAATTAAGATGATCATCGCGCACTTTCCAAAACCCCGAAATCTCACCGGCCAACCAACCAAACAAACCACAAAGTAGGTGACTGTAGTTCACTTGTCCAATGCTAATTTTATTCATCGCAATTGACAGTTGACGTGTATTAACAGAAATTCCAGTCAGGTGGGACGACCCTGAGTGTACTACTTGAGATCTGTCGAAGATTTGAATTTCCGTCTATTTAATGTATGCCAGTTAGCATGTCGGTGTTATTGAATTTCTCAAAACAGTTAAATTAGCAATTGCTGCTACTGTTTTACGTGTTGAAATGAACAAAAAAACCAAATGCATCCAGGATTTGGGCAATCTAATTTGTGTCTTGCATTAATCACTGAGTACATATTGCGAACTTAATAATCTAGCACATCCAGGAATCAAATGGTCAGCGACTAGTTGCTCCGCAGAACACTGTCAGTCATGCAGATATCCAGTTCATCGTCGGCAGTCAGGAAACGTATGTCACTGAATTCGCTATTGCTGAGTTTGCTGTGACGTTTGGCGCCAAAGAAGTGCTTTTGCCGCGCCCAGAAAACTGCACCCAGTGCCATCGCCAGCACAATGATGCCACCCAATATTTGCAGACAGACGCTCCATCTTAATGGATCGGACTCGTTGACATCATGGCTAGTGTGCCAAATTATTTCTGAAAATCGAAATTCTTAGGAACCATTCTATAATGTCTGAGACTGGAGACAAACCTTCCTTATATCCTTCGGTCGGTATGAGTGTTACCGTTTCCGTTGTCATGCCTTTTGGGGTGGCGGTTACAGTTGATTTTTGTGTGGAAGTAACAATTATGGGGGTAGTTTTTCTTACTTGTTTGGTGGTAGCTTTAGTAGTTTGTACGGTTGTTAGTTTTGTAGTTTGTTTAGTAGTTTGTTTAGTAGTTTGTTTAGTAGTTGGTTTAGTAGTTGTAATTGGTTTGGTAGTTTTTCTAGTTGTCGATTCGGTAGTCGGAGTGGATGTTCGTCTGGTAGTTGGTTGAGTTGTTTGTTTGGTTGTTGTTTTGATGGTTGATTTGGTAGTTGGTTTCGTAGTTGTTTTGGTAGTTGTTTTGGTAGTTGGTTTGGTAGTTGGAATGGTAGTTTGTACCGTAGTCAATTTGGTAGTCGTTGGAGTTGTTTGTATATTAATCGTGGAAGGGATGTTAGTAGTCGTTCTAATGGTTGTTGCCAAAGTAGTTTGCTTTGTAGTCGTAGTTGGTTTAGGAGTTGTTGTAGTTGGTTTAGGAGTTGTCGTAGTTGGTTTAGGAGTAGTCGTTGTTGGTTTGGGAGTTGTCACAGTTGTCGGTGTTGTCGTTGGTACTACTGTCGGCGTCGTTGTCGTTATATTTTCGATTAGAAGTGTGGACTCATCCGCATAAGATGACTGCTCGTTTGACTCATAAACATCCGTCGTCGGCGAATTGTCATAATCCACAGTTGTATCTAAAGATTTCACTATTAATATCAATGTTGGCGAATTCAGAGAGAGTAAGTTCTTACCCAAACACTGTGATACATAGTCAGGACAACACACATCAAGAGTCGTGCAAGTGGAGAAACAACCGCACTGCAGAATAACGCCACCTTTGCCAGTGCCATTAGTGATCGTCACTTCCGTTTTGGTCAGGTTGAATGGTTTTTCGTCGCATCTTTTTGCACAAGATTGCACATCAAACACATCCCCATCTTAAAAAAATAACAGTTGAACGATTTCACTAAAGATGTCGATGCATCGACGCAAACAAACTCACCTTCGGCTGGCTGCTCCGGTTCTCGTCTGTATGATGAACAACTGTCACCATTCAAGAGGGACACATCATCGATGGCAATATCACTGTACGACTCCATGCCATTTATCGCCTCAATGACTATTTGAAAGGAATCTGGCTGAGGCTCCAAATCAAATTTACCCTCATGCCAGATGTTATTCTGGTTGCCAGATATCTCAAATAATTGGGTGCCGCTCTCCTTCCTCAATTGGTTCTTGTCGTTTAAAACCACCCTACGCACAAACACCCTTAGCATGCCCACCATTCGCCCATACATGTGATAGAAGAAACTGAAACACGCCTGCTGGCTAAAACTGGCGGGATACACTGGCGACACAAGTCTGGCAGTGGTTCCAAACAAATGTTCCGTGGAATCGGCAATCATGTAGTGACCCTCAAGCGCCTGCATTGTCGTGTGATCATGCTTTGGCCCAGTTCGTAGAGCCATCTTTGTGGCGATGCCACTGCTTCGCTTCCACATATAGTCTTGATAAACATCGCTGGTCCAACCACAATATAACTCCGATTCGAAGTCGCAGGTTCGCGCCGGACCCTGTTCCAGCACTTTGGATGAAACTTCCAATTACAATCAAACTCTAATCACTTTATGGGTAACTTACCGCGACACGATCCCAACTTCCGATCCCAGTGAGTACCATTGCAATAGGCTCTCTCTGGTCCGACTCGTTCATAATTCACAGGGCAGAACAACGACTGATACTTGCGCTCATCCATTATTATTGAAACATCTTCCCTCTTCTCCTCCGGACAACCTTCAGCTGCAGGAAAAGTTGACACATGCACAATTTAGTTAAACGAGTATTTAGCGATAAATGAAATTTAGAACACACACCGACACATACGGGCATGGGATCCCATTTGCCCTTGTCGCACATCACAATTTTGGGGCCCATCAACGAGAACGATGGAAGGCACTGAAGACGAGCGTACTTCCTTCGTATCCTCACCATTCCGTTGGCCAAGTGCGGCGTCTCGCATACATTTCTTGGTATAAAACGACGAGACATGCCTGCACTCTGCACCATCTCGGTGCTGAGCCAAACTGTTTTTATGAATAGTAAAATGTGCATCCACTGCATTCTAAATCTTAAAGTATTAAATTCACTGTCTAAGTGTCAGAAACGTTACTGAAGCTGATTTGGAGGGATTGGCTGTTTGAATTGAAAAGAGTTCTTTTTTTTTTTGTCCACTGAAAACGGCCATAAATGGCACTAGATGGTTCTTATCTGACCGGATATATGTGATAAAAAGCGCAGCCACAAACATAGCCGCAACTAAATTCATGCATGGTAGCATAGGCATTTGGTCGTACGTAGAAATAATGAAACTGGTGGTGGTGAGGAAATTTAGCATTCACGATGAAATCATCCTGATTCTGAACCCCAAGGCAGCGTCGCGTCGCAAGGCTGTGATGTCACTTATCAACAAAATTGTGTGTGATTAAAACAATCGCAAACAGTTTTTTTTGTTTTGGCGGAACATGAATCCGTAAGAAACTGGTTTCAAGTGAAAGATGAAAACCAAAATATTTCAGTGATAACACATTTGGTTTGACAACTGATAAGCCCTTTTCCACGAAATGACCAAAACAATGGTTGTAGGCGCTGATTAATGTTGAGATTTTGTTTTAGTTCCAAGTGGTGAGAGCAACTTACTCGAAACCAAGATTAGATTGAATATTGAAATTTCTTAGCACTAATTGGATGTTAAAGATGATCCCGAAATGTTGAATCCTTTTTAAATTCCGTTCTTTGACTTGGACTTTGATGGCAAACTAAAGGAACATCTGTTCTTATCTAAATAAGATAACCACCAACAAAAATCAAGGTTGCAATTACGAGGGAGGTCTCAAATGTGTCAAGAACAAGCCTAGAACAAGCCTAGAACAAAGATACGTTTGATTTTGACTAATTTCAACGATTTCTTTTAACGACTTCTTTAAAATGAAATCCTTTAAAATCTATAGATGATTATCGTCCTTTCAATCGTTTTTGTACAATTACTGTAAAACAAATTACTTATGACATAAGTTATACTTAACCTTTTTTATCCTTTTTTCCTAGACGTTTTTTTTCTTGCCGACCCACCCTTTTCTTACAGGGTTGTTCGACTGATGTATTTAAATTTTGAACTACAATTTGGAACGCCAATGTTTTCTTTTTCTGCAAACAAAAAAATCTACAAATATGAAAGAAATAAACAAAAATTTCTATTTAAAAAAAAAAAAAAACATAAAAGTATTACAATATATAACAACAATGGACACACCCGAGCCATCTACTGGCTTGTTGTATTTTTTAAAATATATATTTCATATATATATCGTTATGTATACAATTATTTACATGACAATTACATTGATTTTCTTTTAATTTCTTTTATAATGTACCATTGTCGGCTGCTTTAGTTAGTTGTGTTTTCTTATTACTTTCTTCAAAGATTTTTTAATACGTTCTCATGCAATTTAATTCAGATAATTTGCCATTTACTATGTTCAATTAAAAAGTTCCTTTGTTTGTTGCCTGGCCATTTAAACAATCAATCAAATTCCAGATATTCGTTAGTTCTGTCTATCATTTTCTTTACATTCTATAAATACAAAGTTTCTTTTGTTAATGATAGTGTGTGTGTGTGTGTGTGTGTGTGTGTCTAGGTGTGTAATTGATTTATTAAATGTAACAACAGGAAAATAAATCGAAGGAAAACTAGGATAGGTCACAGTTCACACTTATATCATACATATAGTTACACGCACGCTGTCTAAATGTAATTTAATCATGTGTTGATTTTCTCAATTTTTACATTTAATTTTTAATTTTCTTTTTCTTGCTTAATAATATCTCAGTCATATCCCTATAAATAAAATTACTATTAAAATTGCTTACAATCACTCAACATGTTTTTATAATAAATTTTGTATCCGATCCATCCGTTTTTTACTTATTTTTTGTTGCCTTTATATTTACGTAGCTTCTCCTTCTAGTTGCCATTCTCCTTTTTGAATTATTATTCCTTAGAACTCATTACTCATTAATCATTACAATTTTTTTTTTTTTTGTTTTATTTACAATCGATTTTACTCTTTAGTATTACATGTAATTATTTAAAAAAACCTGCTTTAAATTTAATCGTCTCATGCTGTGGTCGCCATTTGCAATTTTCTTTAATTATTTGTTTGATTGCAATTTGATGTTAGGGGAAAGGGGGTGGAAGGATGGTACTGGCGGGGATTTTAAGGATTTTCATTTGTCGAACATCATTTATTTCGGCTCATACTTGATGAGAGATTACACAAACTAACGGATACTTTAATTATATTTACTTGAATCTGTATTTTTAAATGTATTTCAAATTTAATTGTTACAATTTTAAGATTTTTTGTTATTTTAGTTAAATTTTTTTTATTCTCGCTTAAACCATTTGTTTTTTTTTTGTTTTTTTAATTACATTTTATATGTTCAAAGTCGTGAAGAGGTGCCGTGCTGCGCACAGAGAGGTTGACAATACTTTTACATTACATATAGACGTACAGACACTGCGCTACGTTAGGGAGCTATTAGTTGCACTAGCTGTTTTGGCAGCTGGTGCGAATATAATTAAGATTTTTTACTTTAACCATTTGCATCGTCTTCTTCATTTTAATTCAAAACAACATATACGTCTTACTTAACAACTTTCTGCAGTGACAGACTTACTATTTTAATGATTGCATATCGAATTTATCGAATGTATCGACAGGATTTTTAAATGGTTGCGTCATCAACACTGGTTTTAATGTTGTTTTTATTCGTTTTTTAAAAGGATACTTCTTCAGCAAATGCATCTAGTAGTAACGTGATTTTTTTGTTTTTTTTTTTGTTGTTCTTTTTGTAACAATCTCCTTTCTGATCCTATTAAATACATTTATTATCTGTGCAAACTATACATTGCAATTTTTTATATTTTATATATCCTATAGGCATACAGGAGAGAGGATAGTGAAATTAATATATATGTATAGGCAAGTACATGAGGAGGGATAAACGGATAAGCGCGCGCGAGTGAATCTTCTAAGGACATTCATAATAGGAATTGGCGGCGGAAAGTCGAAATGCGCTTCGCAGAGGTGGCTAGACCGTCCAGCCACATTGATGCGGCGACGCACACAAAACTACCACATATCGTTTTTTTTTTTTGGTTGCAAAAAAAAGTACGTATATAAACTAAAAATCCAGCATCAACATATTTGCCAATTTTTATTTAACAAAAAAAAAAATTACTAGAACTTTTTTGTTGTTTTATTTTAAGTTGTTGAAAATGCGCTGTCGGATCAATGTGGTTGGGCAGTCGTGATTGCGGTTGAATGGGTCGATTTTAGAGAGAATCAGTTCAGAATCAGGCGATTTGTTTAGTAGTTGATATACATAATGGTGGACAGCGATACTATTTTGTTTTAATAACGCGAGCTACGTACTCACACTAGAGTTAATGAGAACTATTAACGGGGACTATTGGAAGTGTTGATTGTAACACTTAGATTGCTTTACAAATTCCTTAACGGCTAAAGAGTGGTTTACAATTTAATCAATGTCAGGGACGCGATCGTATGTGATCGGGACTCACGATTCATTTTCTTCTCTTTTGCATTTCCTTATCTTCATATATTTTACAACTCAGTAAATTGTTTTTTTTACGATTTTTGTTTTTTTAGTTTATAATATACATATACAAATACTTGATATTTACGTGCGATTTAAATTTTAACGTGATTGCTTTTCACTCCGCAAAAGAATACACTCATTACTTAAATAATATTGTGTCTTTTTTTCCATGTATTAATTATGTCCTTTCATGTATTATATAGGTTGAATGTTCAATTAAATTATTCTTTAGTTGTATTTATTTTTATGTGTGTTGTTTTCTTTTTTTCTGTAATTACTACTGCTATAATAATCCAATTTTTAGTTATACATTATATCACGATATTTATTCAATCAGTCCTTAAATATTTATTTAAAAAATATATATTTATAAAAAACTATAATAATTTCAATTAAAATCATAGCTTTTACGCATATATAGTTTTATCTCATGGATCAGCTGTGCTTGTAATTGTGGCTGTTTGCAATTAGTCACGCGACGCATGCGCTAAAATGCCAGCTAGTGTGTGAGAGGTGAGTGGAGGAAAGGGCGGTTGAAGTGTCGGGATGTGGGGATGATGGGGATTCGGGGAGAGCACGGCGACTGGGGTATCGTCCATGGCATCGTGTGTGGTGGCCGTGGATGTCAGGACGCTGGTGTCATTTCAAGAGGTCGGCTCCAGCGGCTCCAAATAGCAGATGACGGTGTTGTTCTCATTGAGCATGGCCGATATGTTGCGGCCCACCTGCGATTTCGGTTGCTGCTGCTGCTGCTGCTGCTGCTGTTGCATTTGCATTTGCTGGACTTGTTGCTGCCTTAGTGCAGCATGTTGTTCCTGGTCGGATGTAGCTTGCTTACCGATGCCAACATGGTTAATATCATAATTGGTCTTCATAGGTGCGCGACTAAAATATGTGGCCGCACCAAATATCGACAGAGCATACACAACAACAGACAATTTTTTTTTTTTTTTTTGATATTGGGATAGATTGAATTGAAGGAATAGCAAGTGAGTGTGACAGTGAGTGAGAGAGTTACAGATTTAGGATAGACAGGTGGACGCACGCACGCCAGAACAGAAAAAACATTCACCTTTTTTTAAAAACATTACAATATGCTATCAAATTCATGTACATACCTCGATGATTGTCTGTACATGCGGCTGTCATCGCCGGCGGCGCCACAATGCGGCACATTGCGCCCACGATAACTGTGACCGCTCACATAGTTCGGATGATTCTGTTTGTCGCCGCCATTCTCATCGTCATCCTCGTCCTCCTCGTCATCCTCCTCGTCGTCCTCCTCCTCGTCCTCATCGTCGTCATCGTCATCGTCGTGCTCATCATCGCCCACCGAACTCTCATTATCACAGTCATCTGATAACTTCTGATTGCTTAAAATCTCCTCATACACCGGCTCCTCCGTGTAATTATTACTTGACATGAGCTTATGATCATTGTAATCGCCCGGTCCACGCATCATCGGCATGCCGTGGGCACCGATCGGTCCGCCCGCCAACATCCCACCACCACCGGCCACCGACTGTGCTGATTGTCCCGACCGCATACCATCTATCCGGTGTTTGCCGTAGCTTTGGTAGCGGCTGGACGGTGCACCCATTGTGGCAGCCGCCATCACATGATCAACACCGCCGCCGCCGCCGCCATATATAAGTCGGGCGTCCGGCTGTTCATCGTCCGACGAAAAGTGTTTGGCACCACCGCGACCGCCGCGCGTCTCATCATTCAGATCGTCCATATCATAGTCGGACACCATATGCTCGTCGGGATTCGATTGGGCATAGTGATGGTGATGGTATTTTTTGTTGTTGCTCTTGTTGCTGCTCATGGGATAGGCGCCGTGCATGGCGGCGCCATCTAGCGTGTGATGGTCGTAGTCACACACGGGCGACGGACGGTTTTTGCGATTCTTTTCTGTCCAATAGAACGTGTCGGGATGCTGTTGGTACTGCTGTTGGCGGGAGCTAAGTGGCGGCTTGAATTTTTTCAACTTCTTATCATAGTACATGAACTTATCGTCGGACATCAGCTGTTGATTCTTCAGTGCCATGTCAATTTGATGTTGGCTGCTTTGGTGCAGATGTGGCTGCTGTTGCTGTTGCTGGTGGTGCTGTTGCAGCTGTTGTTTGTAGGTTGATTGAAATTGGCTAGTGGATGGTTGATAGTTCCAATCCTGTTTTTTTGTTTTTTGGGAAAGTTGGCAAATACGTCGTTTTACTAAATGAACAATTTTTCAATGGGGTAGAAGAACCAAATAAGAATTTGAATTTACCGAAAGCCAAGAAGGAACTGTCTACAGGGGGCGATAGGTGTTCCGAAATATTTCAGGCGTAACAGCCTAGAGAGGTTCCTTTCTTATATTTTCATTGAAAATAGAATTTTTAAGCAAGGAGTTCATGAAAACAACTTTACATACTCACATATAGATTGGAGGTATAGAGAAGATGTAAGAAGTAAGTAAACGTCAACTGTAGGACTAGTTAGAGATTGTGGGGAAGTTGTTGAATGTACCTGGATTGAGCTGCTTGTGCTCCAGAATGCCGACGGAAGTGTTATTTAACAACTTACTACTAGTTTTATGTGCTAAATGGGAAGCCTGTAGTTGCTGGGCTAGGTCGGTGTCAGACATTTTTCTAGACTTTTGCTTGTGCTTCTTGGCTTCATTGGAAACATATTCGATAACAGGACTATTCAACTTCAAAACAATATTCTTGGCATTTCTTTGATACTAAAACAAGTGGTAAAATTCTTTAGTTTGGTCTTCTTAAAACACGCTGTAATGCTTCAGGGATACATTGAGCCAGAAATCGGCGGATTTTCAAAAGATCTTAATATTGTTACATTACCTGCTGAATATTGCTTTGATTAGCTGAACTATAAATTAAATGTGTAGATCCCGCCGATGAGGTGGGTGACGTTTGTCCGTCAATGGCGATGTTACGATGGGCATCGGCTGCCGCACGATTCTGTCGATGAGCAGTACCCTTCATGGTGCCAATAGTGCCACCGCCGCCGCCGCCGCTGCCACCGCCGGCCGATCCACTGCCGCACTCGCTGCCGCCCAACATCATCTGGCGATTGAGAGTGCCTGGCATTGTGGTGCCGACGGCATGATCGCCGCCACCGGGACGCTGTCGTATCGGTATCGTATTGGTGTTGTTGGGGCATATCTGCTGCTGGTTATTGGACGACGACGATGATATTGACGACGTTTTAGAGCATCGCAAACACTTTGGCAGCCACGACTGTTGTCGAATGTACTTGTGATATTCCCGTCGTATCTGGAATCGCATCTAACATTTAGTAAGTCATCTATATTTCGGATATATTTCTATGGTTGGTGCAATACCTTATCATTTTGTATGTAGTGAAATACGAAGACGTAGACTCCTTGAAGTGCGTTCAGTATGATGAACAGACATCCGTACACGTTGGCACTGGAGTTCTCGTCACGAACAGCTCGCAGGTAGAGGTAGCCAAACGTCCAGCATAACGAAAATATGATCAGCAGCAGAAATGAACTTCGCAGATAGAACCTGTAAGATTGGAATGAGTTAAAGGAACATTCAAACTATCAAAGATCTACGGCAATAAGACGAACAAAAGTCTGCATAGCTCGTGTTAATGGATGAACAAAATAAAGTTCTAACCAAAGTGGTCAGACTATCCATAACACGAACTTTGTCACATAAGTTAAGTCAATAAATGAATTCTAAGGCGATCTTACTGATAAACAGCAATTTGCTGCTGAAGGCAATTTTCTTCGAGACCACTAATGACGGTCGAATGTGATTCGGCATAGATGTTATTTGGTTCAGTATAATTTGTAGGCATGTGGTGTATGGTAGTGTCGTTTGTGTAGGTAGAGTACAGATGTGTGTGTGAAGGTTAAAATAAAACGGGATAGAATCATGCAATTAAATAGGTAAATTAAGGATCAATCGATTAATAAGAAGATAGAGAATAGAAATTGTAACAATAACAAAAGAAAGAAAATCAAATGGACGCTCACCTTGCACTAGCCAGTCTTGTATGCTCTTTTGTCTTGATCGACGTCTTATACTTTTTGCACATGACATGACACGACATCGCTGAATACACTAAGTTCGCCTGCAAAGGAAATTGGTGGTTAGGACCTTCTAGCACAATCGAAGACACAACACAACTTACTATAATGAATAAAAATATGGGAACGACAAATGTGAAAATGAACAGCTTGTTGGTCTCCATGACCACACAGAAGTCAGCGCGCGTATATGTGCCAGGATCAATGGCCAGCGATATAGCGACTATGGTAAAGGACACGCCATACGACAGCAAGTAGTAGCAGATTATTTTGGAAGATTTCTCAGTATCCAGCAGGATGTCTTCGGTAGTTAATGTCACGTGCAGTTGAAATCCTGTTTGTTGGATTTGTTTGGGTTTTGTGTTATGTTTTAGTAAATTTGACAAGGATCCTGTGTGACATTGATTTACCTTCAAAAAACATCCATGAGACCGCACACAAGAACGCGCAGTGCAAAAAGGCGGTGGTGAAGCCACACAATTTGCTGGTCTCACTCTGTTCGATGCCGATCAAATACAGTACCTCAATGACAAGCAAGCAAATGTAGAGGTTTTCATAGATGGTGGTGCGATTTGACTGCAATAAATACACAAACATTGGAAAATAAAAAAATTGGTTTACATTGGTGGACCTTGAATTTGTTTTTGTTTTTTTTTTTAATTTTAAGTGCCAGGACGTAGAGTAGTATAGCAAAATATACATTCTATATGTACAAATAACAATAGTGACGTTCTACGGCCGGATTATTGGCCCGTCAGCATGCATATACAATTAATTAAGTCAATAAAATTTTGGAAATATTTCAAAAATATTTGGAATTTTGTATTGTTTAAAAAAAAAAAAAATGCAAGTCAAACTAAAAATTTTGTACCAAATTTTTCATTTTCCCTATACATAGAAATCATGTTAAAATGCGCTCATTTGCTCGCAATTATTAATTTATATAATGCATTGAAATAAAAATAAAAATTACAAAAAAATTGAGAGGTAAACACAAGTTTTATTCCAAATACTACTAAAATATTTACAATATTTTTCGTTTTCACACAGATCTTCTTAATCAATCAAGAAGCACCACATCAACGCATCAAAAAATAATAATTAGATTCGAAAACATTTTTTTTTTTTATAATCTAGATAAATCAGTAAGTATAAAAAATAACACTAATAAAAAATATTTACATTAAATAAAAGAAGACACTTTTAACAGTGCGAGAGCTCAATTTAAAATTGTGATTGTCAGTCCTTGAAAAGGTTTAAAGGTTTTGTCCCCTCTTGTCCTAAACACGCTTAGCAATACATTAAATCATTATGTTGTTCTTATGCAAACAATTCGAATTAAAACAATATTTTACGTTAATGCTTAATAAATTAATAAAATCAAATATTGAATAAATAATTGTTAGCGTTGAGTATTCAGTATTTCGAAATATACTTGTAACTGCCCAAAACTCTGCACCTGCGTGCTTTCTTAAAGTTTTGTTAGTTTTAAACTATGGTGATGTCTATAAAATAATATCACAATTTTACTTCATTCACATAGAGTTCTACGATAAATTATATTGATTGTCTTTCGATATTAAAAGTACAAGGATCTCACTTGTTCGATATTGAAAATTTTGCCTCAATAGGAATATTGCTAATCTACTTAACTGGAATTTCTACTTAAACTTTAAATATTTAAAACTAAAGTCAAAAAATAAATTGATTTTCTAAATTATAACGATTATTCGGCCTTTTAAAAATATTTCTTACTAACCCACGTAGACAACTCTTACATATTTACAGCGGAAGACGATAACGAGTCGAAAAGGATTAAATGTTAGTATGTTTCTAAACATACTTTTGTTTTAGTTTTAGAGAATTCTTAATAAAAACATTACTTAGTATCATTTAAGCATCTTAAGGTTATAACGATTTGTCGTACATAAATAATTATAAAAATATTGACCGAAGCTGGACAAATTTCTTAAAAACTAGTGAAATAAAATTGAGAGATGTTCATTTAAAATGAATAAATCTCAGATTGGATGGATTGTCTTGGCCAATAAACTACATGCTTAAATAAATCAAAGATGGGAACGTTTCTTGTCGGCGCTCATCATATTATTAGGTTGTAAGGACTTTCATCTATAGAAATGCACACCACTAACAGTACTAATTTCAAACAATTCTAATCACACAGGACAAACAAAAGGACACACAAAACAATGGGCTTAAACCGAAAAGTCATGCAAATTAATATTCTCCAAGTCATTGCGCAAGTTATTGATATGAAATGGTACGGTGACAATTTGATCCTGTGCAGCGGCCATATTCGATTGCAAGGACAACGGTATGCGATGGTGATGGTGCAAATGTGTATGCAAGTGATGATGATGATGAAATTGCTGTGGCATACCGCCGCTACCGCTACTGTTAGCCACGTCGAGTACACGCGACGCCACCGGCGCTGTCGGCAGCGATGACGGCTGGCCACCACCGCCGCCGCCGCCACCGGTGACGCCACAATTATTGTTATTGTTATTATTAGCGGCCGCCAGCGGCACAATATTGCTATTCGAACTACTCACAACGTCGACACTACTACTTGAACGGTTGTCTCTTACCTTTACTAAAATTCCGTTAAATATTTTTAGTGTTAAAATTGCTATGATTAAAAATAGTACACATATGGCAATGCTTATGTAGATAAAGATACGCATGTTGTCGTTGAATATGGATAGCAGGGAGCTCTTTGTCTCGTCCACGACGTCCATGAGTATAGCGAAATTGGTTAGGTGATTGCACATGCACGATGTGTGCGTTTTGTTTGTGCGCTCCACGTAACAGCCGTCCTCAGACCAGGCACTGCAAAAAGACGCAAATTAAGGAAATCGTTTTCGACTTTTGACAAACACTGTTTGGATACTTACTGATCAATGTAATTCCAGAACACACAAGTGGGATTTGTGACGTTCTCCGTCTTCAGGTGTTTCAACAGCAATCGAATCGGCTGGGACAATTGTATATGTCGTCCTTTACCCAAGCTGGCTGATATTACTTTGCTATTCAAAATTCTAGGCCGGAACTGCCATCCATTTCCGCCAGCTGACTGATTGTGCATTCCTGAATTTAGATAACCAACAGTTTTACTATAAAAATACATCGATTTAAAATAATCGTGATTATACCTGTACTGAAAGCATATTTGGGCTCATTCATTGTATTCATCGGCTTTAAGATCAATTCTAGGCGATCAAATGCCACGAAAACAATTCGCACTAAGCCGCTTTCGCTGTTCTCAATGAGAGCGCCGCGCGGCAGCTCTATGCTGTCGTCACTGATGTGCCATTGCTCAACGTTGGCGTCCGGAAACACTTCATTTCCAACAATGTTTCTAGTTTCCAAAACTCGAACTGAGAGCACTGTCCAGAACAATCAAGGATTTGAATAACTTTCTTAAACTCTGTTAACCGAATTACTTACATATATTCTTAACTTTCTGAATAATATTTCGCTCCCTGTTGATGGTATCAGCCAACAAAAATGCATTATCCTCCAAGCCAGTTAACAGTGAAGTGGCGACACGCATCTGATCCTCCACACTAAGATCCAGCCACGAAAAATGCTGCGACGAGTCCAGCAAATTGCTGCCCGTCTTCACGACGCCATGCAGCATTTCGTAGACGATTTCCTCGCGTTGTCGCTGATCAGGGAATGTCTCAATGTCGTACGTCATCTTCTCGGACATTATTTGTATAATTTTTGTTGTGACTAGCATGTCTCCACCGTACAGCGTTTTACTGCTGGTTACCTAGACAACGCACAAATAAATCACAACATTAGCAAGGAATCACCATCATCATTAGCGTCGCTCCAAATTACCTGGGACAACTCATTAGCAATTGATATCAACGATGAATCGCGCTGATTGACACGCAGCTCAAGGCTATTCAGCCAGAGACTGCGACACTGCGTTAGGTCCGGTGTACTTGGCTGCCAAACAACGTCGAGCACCGGTTGACTAGGTACACCACCGCCGGCGACGTCATTCTGTGCTGAATCGCCCGCTACTGGCTGATATGAAGCGAACACACATCGCCATCTTGCTATTCCAGTGGCACCACCTGTAAATTTCAAAGGTCACTTATTGATCTTTAACAGTGTTTTGACTTGAGACACCCTACCTGGACATGACTGGACGTTGATCTCACCGACTCTGGTCAAATTCCAGAACAGATTGCGCGCTGTCGTCGGCCCACAGAAATAGTTGTCGTCATAGTTTTTATTGTTAAAATGATTATTATTATTGTTGTTGTTGTTATTGATAAGAATTGGCATTTGTGTTGATTGGGGCAGGCTCCTATCACCACTCCCGGAGTGCTTGCTATCCGGCAGCTGAACGGTGCTTGGTGAGAATGCTGTAAACACATATTTTCGTTAATTTTATGGAAAGATGAAAAAAACCATTGTTATTATTTACCCGGCAGATCAAGCTTGAGTGTATTCTTCGTGCTGTCATCACCTTGGGGTGTGCTGGACGAATTCCTATCACCAGTCTTGTTGTTGCTACCGTCCGCCGAAACGCTGCTCAGTGGCGTCGTCATGATTTGTTTAGTCGATGACTTACGCGCCGCATCGTTTGCATCAGCGTTGCTAGCATTTGCCACAGGTGTTGGCGCATCATTTCCTTTGGCATCTGCCACATGCGTCGATTGGGTGACCGTGTCGGCACCACCCACAGCAGCATCACCGCCACGACTGCCACCGCCAGATGCTGATGACTTGCCACCAGCGTCACCTGCATTACTGCTACCGTTCACTGACGATATTGACAACAAATTGATACGCGCCGTGGTTGGATTGCGCACCGTTGACGTACTCCAAACGCTGGGCTGCGACGTTATTAGCCATGGTGGACTTGGACGGGTTGTTGTTGTTGATGTTTGAGATGCTAAAATTTAATGGATTAATCACACATTAGTCGGTTCAAAGGCTGACAAGCGGCGTATTCCTTACCTGATATGCACTGGTAGTGCGCTTCTAAATACTTGTGCGTGCCAGGACATGGATCTCCGAACATGCTCGTACTGGCTAGGACACTGCAATTTTGTTTGTGTGCGCACCTTAACAGAAAGACATTTGTGAATCAAATTCATTCGCTATGCCAGACAAATTGCAACTTACTTGGAATGAAGTACACGCAAACTCTTCGGTGACATGCAGTTGACACTCCAATCGACATTCCCATGGTCATTGCAGATTGTTATGGAGAAGCGGCCATAATTAGCCCGTATAAGATTGATTAGGTCGCCGGGTTCGCACTCAATCGTAAGGGTTTTCTCTTCACATGCATATGCTGTCTCATATTTGGGCGCTGCAATAAAACAGAAAAAAGAAACATGTAACATTTAGTAAATAGAAATGCATACATCTGTTATGTGGATTCATATTTATGTTGAGCATGGTTTAATGGAGTGGAAGAGAATCGCTCTTTGAAAATACCCGAAAGACCAGTTTTATTACTTTGTTTTCAATCGCCAATCGTAAATTGAGGGAGACGAGTTAAGACAGAACAAACTGGAAGCGGTTAAAATTCGTTAAAATGTTTTTTTGTTAAACAAAAGGTGTTGGCGGTTTCACAAATGCCCAACAGTTCTTAACTGTTCTGTAAGACATTTTAAAGTTTCGCATACAACAAAAAAGGTATGGACATTTCTTAAAGATCTTCATGACCGAAAGATCGAATTAAGGTCTTTACTGAGTTCTAGGGATTTTCTCAATATAAATAGCTGTTAACATGAATGTAATCACAAGCGACATATTAGAGTCATCCCCATACGTTGTAGAACACATCCAAAATGAACTCCCCAAATGAAAGTTGCGCATCTACGCATATCTACGCACATACTGAAGCGACATATGTACATATGAGGTAATTAGTGTTACGGCATACCACAGTTGGGTAAAAAGAAATCCACAATTCTGCAGCACCCCTTTAACATGAGCCACCCTCCCCATCCTCCCACCTCGGTTCGCTCGTCCCACTAAAACACGCGTACAATGTGTTTGTGTACTCGGAACAATGGAAGCCATATTATTCATATGTGGTATAGGTTGCGTCAGCGAAGACGGGGTGACACATGATCGTGAAAAAACTGTAGAGACCGTAGAACAACACGTAATGGATACAGGAATTAAAAGCCGCAAATGTCTTATATAACAGTGAGGAGGCTGTCGTCTGACTGTGTCACCGCAGACCGACCGCCATGCGAAAAGCAAAGCGCACGGATGTACA
>JANSTS010007966.1:17832-55102 GCA_026546915.1 Sylvicola fuscatus | reverse complement strand
TAAGTCTACAGCAGAAGAAGTTGAGCATCAACTCCTTTTTCATTTCCACTTAAATAAGTTCTAGAGAAGAAGTTTTAAATCTCTTGCATCTATACAGGTGTAGTACCCAAGTAAGTATGCAGGTAGGTATAAAGTTTCTCACTTTTCCATTTTCTTTCGTTTTAGATGATAAAACAATCTGTCAGTTCCTTAATTTTCTTTCTTTCACAACAATATTTTTTAAACTTAATTCGTTCTATTAAAACTTTATAGACTCGTTGTGTAAGTATGGAGCGAGTTATAATTGCACTTCATTTTCAATTGCATGAAACTGTTTGTAGATACGCGCAACTACTCCTATATATTATTTCTTAACCAGGTAATTTATTTGAGAACTTGCAATTTCACAGTTAATGAACGCCTTTTTCAATGTTTTTTTCTTGAAATTCTGAAACTTTTTATATAACAACATAACATAATTTAGCAGCACCAAGACTATTTTTAGATTATCATAAAAATTATAAAGTCTGTGCTGTCCATTTCCCAAGAGACCTGTTGTTCCGAAATGAGCGTAATAAAAATAAAAATCAAACTTTACAAGATAAAAGATCAGAAAAGCGCAAAGCAAGGCAAAGTAAATAATATGACGGTAATTGAATCAATAATGTTTCTCTAACAAGAAAGAGCTTTTCAGTAAATAAAAAGAAAAGTAAATAAATTCAATTCGCACAGCCGCGCCTTGCCTTGCCGTGCAGTGGTGTGAATTTAAAGGACGTGTGGGTGGGTTACACTCTTGTGGAAGAATCACAGAAACGCGTATGAGCCACTATAGCGTACTCAAAGTGGATGAGGACGCAAAAAACAGGCTGTTGTAAATGCACGAAGCAACAGATTCAATAAATTTCACTCAATTCTCCATATCCTCACCTTTTCGGTTTTTATTGTTATTTCTTGTACTGACATTTGTAACAACAATATTCCATATTGAACATTTCGCATTTTTTTTAAGTAATCCGAATGGAAAATAAATCGAAAGCTAATGGCTTTTGGGAAAATTTTATCTCAACATAAAATTACAATGTAATATTATTTCATTTGGTTTTATAATTAATTTGTGCTTCTACGAGCTTATCCACGGTAAAGGTCTGCCAATTATGATTTATGCAAGATAATTTTTCTGTTTATGTTGGGCTGTTCTTTGATGAGCATTTCCACGAATACTCTAATGGACAAATCAAACGTGCAAGGCAAAAGGTTTCTTATTTGTATATTAGGGAAATTATGTAAAGAAACATTATTCTTCATTCTATTTTATTTCTTCTAATATACATTTGACATTTGAATTTAAAGAACAAGTTATTTTAAATACTTGTTTAAGAAAATTACTTAATTTTTATCAATATGATTTATAGAACCAAAATTTTTTTTTGACCATTTCAAGGTTGTACCTTTTCCGTAATAGTTAGAAATGTGATTTTTATTTTTAAAAACTTTGTTCTGAAATAGGAAACTTAGGTCAGGCGTGGGTTTGTCGATTTTATTACCGAGAAAGATATGTTTTTAAGTATAGTTTTACACGCATTGTACTTTCAGCCCTACAACCTTCAAAACAACATAATGTTTGCTC
Organism: Sylvicola fuscatus; assembly: GCA_026546915.1. NCBI lineage: Eukaryota > Metazoa > Arthropoda > Insecta > Diptera > Anisopodidae > Sylvicola > Sylvicola fuscatus. Next base: position 53,496 of record JANSTS010007966.1, on the reverse strand, counting down.
TAAATGCGCTCAATTAGGAATTTAATGTTGTTGTGTTGCCACAGAGTTGGAGTTGACTATTTCTACATAATTTGTGTACTCAGAATAAATGTAAAAAATACTTTATTTCAATTAAAACGAATCTCAAGCTTTAAGAGCCTGTGTAGCAAAAGCTCTCTATAAAAATACACTTCATGCAGCTCCAAAGACGAGTGGAAGAAACACGCTATAGTGAAAATTCCTGAAGTAGATGGTATAGCCTCAATATCGTCCCACTACACACAGTGAAAACCCTATACTTGACTCTTATAAAAAGAAAACGTTGTAAAATGTATTCAAAAAAAAAAATACAACTCATCAAAATCCTTTCTATGATACCGCCCTAACTTCTTCAAGTTCATGTTCGACTGTTCGGCTAAAGACAAAAGGGGATTTCTAATTTTTTGCTTGTAACATCAGATTAGTGATTCTTCGAAGTTCGTGTGCTATTGATGAAACATAATTTCAAATATCGATACAATATCAAGACACAAATTTATAAAAATAAATTGAAGAACATGGACACTGAAAACAGCCGGATGAAATTTTAGTGAAAAGTTTTTTTTTTTGCGCAGAAGTCAGAAGTGATGGCTTTCAGATTGTTAGATAGCGAAACAATATGATATTGATTTTTACTTAGAACTTCCAATATTGCTATTTTTTATTATTTATATTACATTTTCTTTTATATAAATCAAATTTCGAATGAATATAATCAGAAACACGAGATAAGTGGGGGAGGGGTAGCGAGAGGATATATAATTCGATTTTTTGGGCCACCCTTCACATATTTTCCATCGCAAAACTAATATGTGTACGTATGTACATACATATAGCTACGGATATCATCGATTTAGGTATAGGTCAGCACTCTCCGGCAAATTATATGTACATATATATAGGAACATATAAAAATCACTAAAAAGAAAAGCTGAATAGCATTCAGGCGGCTTGATTGGAGTGAGGGACGAGGTCGAACCGAACTGAGGACAGTAAAAGATGAAATGAATATGTCCACTTTTATTGTGAAATGGCATTTATGTCACTAATCAAAAAGCTTATCGAATTTTCCTTCATACTATTTTACCATTGATTTTTGATGATTGTAAGGAAACTGTGCTGCTCTCGAAAAAAACGTTTTTATTTGATGGGTTTCACTATAAAGTCATCCATTTACCGTATACCAAATATGTATTTTCATGTAATTAATTGACAAATAAAAAGTTATAATAATTTCGCTTGTGGCACATTCCCCGCCACAAACTTACATCCTTTGTTGGTTGATGCAAAAAGGAGTAAAGGGCAATTATAAATTTGTTAGATGCATAATGAATTGAGTGCGCTTAAAAGCTTGCGGAAAATGAGACAAGCCAACCTAAAATTGTGTCGCAGCAAATTCAATTGCCGTTCACCGCATGTGCACCGTGCAATGTAAATGCATAAAACAGCAAATATATTTATATATATGTATGTACATGCTTGCTGCAGTGGTATTCCTATCTGTATGTGTGTATGTTGTACATAGAGTTATATGCACATTGCACAATGCATTTTGCCCGGCGCGGCACGCAGTGCAGTTTACGCTTCATCAATGAAACCTGAAGCATAGTCGCTAATAAATGTTGCCAGACCATAACATACATCTACTTATCCAAAATGCATGTATGACACACAAACAGCATACGTCGCATGTAGTGAACATGAATCTGCACATATAAGGAGCGTACAAGGACATGGCTTCATTACAAATATTTTACGGAAACTAATTTTGGTAGACTGACGTCACGTAGCATCGCGTCGCGTCGCGTCGCGTTGCCTCGTGTCGTTTTCGTTGACTGAGCACATTTCTCATTAACTTGCCAATTTTTACTTCATATATGAACCAAGCAGTCGAGATTTCATATAAAATATGGATGCCGAAAACGAATATCCGTTCGACTGTCCGTCATTCCGTCTGTTTGCATAATTCGCAAACGAATTGACTGATTTAATTAAAAACATTAAAAAAATTGTTTTTTAAAGAAGTAAAGCTAAGTTTATAAGTTTTAATTTTGTTAACATTACTTATAATTTGACAATAGAATATATTTTACTGTTGAGAGCATACATTTTCCCCACCATTTTTAGAGATAAAAGAGTTTTTGCATCAACTTTGAAATTGAAGACAAACAAGTTGGAGTATACGATTGAGTTTATTTTTAGTAGATTACCTAAAGACGAGAGCCAATTGTAAAACATAAGAAATAGCACTGAATTAATCTTACATAAGCTCCCCAATTCGTTTTTAATTTGTTAATAAATTTCGGATAATCGGTTTTCGGCCCTTTGGTGCTTAAAAAGTAAAGAAAAATTATGAGATAGATAAACTTTTGATGGATAGAATGTGAAACTACTGAACTTAGCGGACAGCCCATCAATCGCAATCGCCAAACTTCAGGAAAAGTGGTGTTGGGCATTGGCACTGCCCATGAGATACGAGTATTTATATAAATGGAAAATATTTATAAAAGGTGAAATGAAGGTTCATCTATTCTATTCATACGAGCATTTAATAATGTAAGAATAATAACTTTAATTTGCGAGGTAACGAGAATGCACTTTTCTATAATGGCAATAAACTCTTTAACATTAAATATAGTTCAAGGTAATGAGACCAAAAACCATGAAGCGAAATAACATTTGCCATACGGTAAATTGTATTTTATTTCCAAACTCCTCCATGACAATCATAAGGAGAAAAAAATTCCTAATTTAAAAAAACCTAAATAACAAAAGTATTTCTCAGATTTTAATATTCCAAGAACTGAGAATTATTTTGAAAATACAAGAGAAAAATGTTCATTCGTATTTCCAGGAATGGTATTATTTGAATTCTGGGTTACAATAGAACTATTTGTTTGTGATCCATATATTTAATAAGAATTTTTATACCATTTATGTTAAATCATAAAAATACCTTAATATTTGATGATATTTCACATCAAGAAGATCAAATTCATTAAGATGAACTCTTATGGGCTCTGATCACTAATCACTTTACTTTATAATTATTTTTTTCGTTATAGAATTGAAAGAATATTTGTATTACATTTTAATTACAGAAAAACATTTTGTAGATAAACTTTCACCAATGTCACTATCAAAAATCACACAGAATAAATGTTACGGTAATTTTTTACACAAATTTTATTTACTACGAATTGCTTACACTTGCAACATAACATATTTAACGCGCGAGGGTATTCCAAGGAATGACGAGTTGCGCTTGCGCTACACTTGCCTCACTAACGGTAAATTCTTTATTGTTTTGCTTTTATGGTATATTAACACTTAATCGCATCTGCGGCCTACGAACTTTTACCGCACTTGTCCCACTCGATAATAGCCTATCTTCTTTACTCATCAGACGTGGGACTGTGAGTTGAACTTTTGGGAACTGCACTGTTTTTTGATTGTGGGATGCGTTGTCTCACTCTAATATCAAAATGGCCGCCAGTTGGCTCTTTTCTTGTCCTACTTTAGCCGACTGTTTCTAGTTTTTTGTAACACCTGCAGAACTATATAATTTCAGAAAAACGACGAGGTTCCAGGAATTTTTAGATTTAACTAGAATTATTTATCCCATTCAGCGCGTATTCAAGTTGGTGTCGCGTACTTAGAAGTCGTCACTCGCCGGCGCCAAAGTCACCACAGAGCCAGACGCCATGTCCGAGATTATTCCAATAACCAATTCATATCCTAAAATTCAGTGCTGCCGTTGGCACTCCGATCAGAGTGTTTCAGGAAGCACTCCAAACTACTTAATTCTTACTTTTGTACTCCGTTTTGCCAATACAAATGATTCGGATGAGCAAGGAAAAGTTATACTAGAGCTATCAGCAGCCACGAAGAATATTTGAAAAAAGGCCGAGTTTTGATGAAAAAAAATTGCCAAAGATGCTAAATAGATTTCTGATTTTTTCCATTTGTCACTACCGCTGGATATGCGAATCGAGGCACTCGGATTTAACAATACGCACACTTCCATGTTTAATCGTGTTGCTTTTTTCTACAGTCTCTCTCTACAATCTTTGGCCTTGGTTTTTAGGATTTTTTTTCTACTAATTTACAGGGTGAATTTGATCATTTTAAATAGACACAGAACCTATGACCGAATGGACTACATCGGTGGTTCGGCGAATTTTTGATATGTCCTGCGGATTTTTTAAAGAATATTAACAAGGAATTAGCATTTTTATAAATTTAGATGATTACTTAATATTAAGTCACCCTATGATCCTGCTGATGTTGCAAGAATAGAAAAGTTATAGTTGCCGAGTGCTGACTCGCTCACTCAGCTGATTATAAGTCAATACTAGGAATTAGGATACGCATTTCGCGGTGGCCACACGAACTTATAATGAGCTTCGGCGCTCGCCACTCGCCACTCGCCACAGTTGTACGCGCGACACCAACTTGAACAAACGTTTATGTTGTTAGTAACAGAAGTGAAGGTGCAAATCTTAGTTGATCTATCGATTTCATCCATATTATGCAGAAATAGTTAAAAACAGTTCTAGACTCTTATAATGTGCATTCTGCAAGAAAAAGTGAAAAATCGAAAGGCGCGTTGGCCATTTTGTAATGAAAATGGGACCACGTATCCACACCGTCACAGCGCATGAGCTAAAAGTTCAATTCTCAAGGCTATGCACAGCGCTATCCAGGGCGGCAAGTGCTGCAAAGTGCGCGGATTCAAAGAATTTTGTCCAGTCATTAAATATTAATCACGCAGCGCAACCCAAGAATTTACCGTTAGTGGCTGGCTGAGCGCTAGCAACGCTCAGGTGCAAAATTCTGATACAATTAATTTGTTAGCCGTTAGTATTAGTGGTTCGTGTAACAGTGGTAACTTTTCGAGTGCCATAAATTAAAACTAAACGTTTTTGGTGCTGCTTTTGCGCTGTTTATTAGTTTGTTACAAGTGTAGTGGATATTTATCAAAATATGTAATAAATTTTTTCTTTAGTGGAAGTAAAAAAATGCTAATGAAATGAAAGAAAGATAGATGGCAAAGTATGTGGTAGGTGATTGGTTAGTGCGTGTACATTGGACTTGGATGTTCCAAAAATAGGAAATGAAATACAACGCATGTCTCTAATTAAGGTAAGATTATAGTTAAATTAATATTTTATTTTTTTAATATTTTATGAAATTCTTGGTGAACCCTGAATTATATTTTAAACGATTCTGCTGAAAATGGTCACTTCTATCTTTTAATACTTAAATTTGTAAACTATTTTTGTAAATTTTCCTTTTTATTTTGTTTTTCGTTTTACTCCTTCACTCTTATTATTATATAAGAAATACGATCCAATTTGTCTGTTGTATAAATTTATTTACATTATGCCAGTACATAACATAACACAATTGACTAAATGGCAAATGTTATTTCGCTTCATGCTTTCCGGTGCCATTTCCTAGAACTACATTTAATGCTTTACTTAGAACTTAGAAGTACATAGCTACTATTGAACAGCGCAATCTCGTTGCTCGGCACAATTAGAATCATTAGTTTATTTGGTAGTTTCCCTTATAAAATTCTGTATTTTTTATAGTTATTTACTATTTTCTTAAATCTCACTTACCTGAAACTTCGCTATATACATAAATGAACACTTTTCTTTTGGAAGCTTCAATTAAAATGAAAAAATAACAAACGGAATTTAAATTTAAAAAAAAACACAATAGCGTGTTAGTATACATAATTTTGAAAATGTCTGTGCGATCCAAAATGGATGGTACTTAACAAAATATTTTTATTTCACATTGGACTACTCCAATTGAGACCAAATACTATATTAAAAAATGTTCTAGTCTTCTTGAATATCTAAATATTTTTATGCTCTCCTAATGTTTGCGGGATTGTTATATAGCAAAAATATGTTGGAAACCTAAACGGTTTATGTCTTCAAACTGTTCTACAGGTTTTCAAAAATATTTGACAGCCAAACACATTTTTTAAGTTGTAGACACAAAATTTGTCTGTTAAGAAAAATTTTACTTTACTGCAGGTTAATAAATATCGCGCCAGTTCTCCCTACCGCGCGCGTCTAGTTCTTAATGAGATGACGTTCTAGAGTGCACTACATACATTCGGTTTGCCATCGTTTTTCAAAACACGTACGTCGTACATATGTAGAAAACTGAAACAAGCAAACAATAAAGAACAAACAGTAGTATCTTAATTCCAACGAACTTTTCGGTTGGTGTCATTTTAATTTCGTTTTTTTTTTAAAGATGCAAATTTATTGAAATTTTTTGTACTTCAACCCTTTTTATACTTCAACCTAACCTAGCTTTTTAAAACCACAAATGTTTTCTTATTGTACTGTATATGCATAGATAGCTAAATACAATAAAATTAATAATAATAAACATTAATACAATGAAGAAGTTAAAGTTGAATTCAAGTGGGTAACACTACGCAATTTTCTACTATGTATCTTAATATGTAAATATTATATAATAATATTTTGGATACATAAACTCCTACATGCGTTTATTTGTGTCGATTTGAGCCTCACTCATGTGATTATATATATTAACGTTTGATTGTAATTGGCCACAAATTGGGATCTCGTCGTGGAATTTGCTTTATTTCATGCTAAATAGCTAATTGCATAATTGCATCTGATATAATGTAATCAACACATATCTGTATATAGTCACGTTTGAGGCCCTTTAGTAGATGACACATAAAATGCAAATTCCAATTATTCAATTGAGCTCTAAACAATATACTTATTACAACAGATAATACTTATATATGTCGTGTCGCGTCGCTGTACATTTTACATATTTGATCGCTCTACAGCTCTACAGCTTAAGTTGAAAGTGCGAGACAAGTGCGGTGACACTCATTCACATCACACATGAATGAAGAGCATTTATTCAAACTCGCGCGTCACAGCAATTGAAGTGCATAATACCAGCAGCTCTCTTATCAACCAATTTAGCATTTTCATGCAGCGGATGTGAACCAATTACTGGACAATGTTACTTTACAAGCACTCGTTACTTGCGCTATCTTAGAGGAATTTGCGAAAATCTATTCCTTTACTTCGCAGCCTCGTTATTTGCACGATCTTAACGTCTTTGACCCGTTTAGTATGTACTCAGACAAGTTATTTTTCGTTAAAATTAATGCTGTAAGCTTTCTTTGTTCACACACATATTCGGACTGTGATGCTTAAAATAATAAAAGTCTATCGCAGTTTTAATGGTTTTCCAAGAAATGAAAATGAGTAAAATGTCGTTGTTTTAATCAACTAAAAGGAAATTCAGCATAATCGATTTTTTTTTTCGATGTCAAAAACATTTAAATACTTTCAATATGAACTTTATGCAAAAACGTACCATAATTCGTTTTCTTCAAGCAATATATCGAATAATAAAACATTTACTCCTATAACATTATTGTTAAAGCGATATTCACATACACATCATGTTAAACTTAATGGCATACATGGCTAAGGAGAAAACTCAATTTAATATAACTAAGCAATTTATAACTTCTGTTCAACCCTCGAACACCAAGAAAAGATTTATCTGGGAAGTTTCACTATCTCGTATCAGTCTAGCAGACCATATATATTTAGTTCGCATTTTTTTATTGTAAGCAATTTAAAAGATTTGCGGAAATGTTTGTGGTGGAACGTGGTCAATCTGTATTCAATAAATGGCAATGAAAACACATATAAATAAAGATAATGTGGATGCAGGTTGTCTGAGATAAAGTAGTTAGTTAGTATCCCTTACCAAAAAGCAAAAAATATAAATAAACTGGTTTATTATTTTATTTTTAATATTATATCCAAACCATTCATTTCTTTAACCAAGAAAAAAGAAGATAATTTTGATAATACGCAAAAGCTAATTAGTACTAGCTTCAATGACCAGAAGGCAAAATTCTTCGATTTAATTTTGAAAAATTAAAACAATTTTAACATTTGAAGTTTTTACCATTTCATCCAAACTCATTTCTAATATGAGCATATTTCCAACAAGAAATCATCTTTTCAAGGTCAAGTAAGTATTTTTCTTGATCTCTGAAAACTAATTTTTTGACACACTTATTCTTGACTTTAGCCTTAACTCACGTCAGGTCAACAACCAAATATTTACAAAATAAAAACAACCACTGGGGAACCCGCTAAAATTAGCTTAATAAAAACTTTTAAATTTGATTCTTTTGTAATGGAATAAAACGAAATTTGCATTGAATTTTTAAAGTAATATGGTAATGGTAATTTATATTAAGACTACAGTCACATACATCGTCTAGGAAGGCGCTAGAAGTGCTAATAGTATTTATAAGTTCATTTGCAATGGAACTAGGTCATCGTTAAGATCCCGAGTTGGCATCAATTAGGGTGATTGTACCCGAAAGCTCATCATGTGCCAAGTAGCTCTGGATGATATTGTTTCTGTTGTCTTTTGTTTAAGACGCTACTTGGCACTTTTCTTTGACAGTCCTTACGACAAAGCAAGGAAGGTGACCTTCTAGATCTCGTAGACCTTGTCGATTGTTCTGGTGTGAGCGCCTTGCGACTTTGCGAGAGACAGACGCTGACAGAATCTTTCCAAACATTTCATTTTCTTGATGTTGGAATTAGGGAGACATAATAAATTGCATAGTGATAATTTTAATAATAAATGTGTCTATATGTTATGTACTTTACTTGAAAATGATATACAGTTATGTAATATTTAATTTTTTTATCTATACAAGTTAATCATTTATGTATATCTACAGCCCTATCCGCAGAAGCGATAAATTTAAATTCGATCACCTTATCTAAATGTTAAATAGGACATGCACAACTTTCTTTACCAACTCATTTAGGAGAAATATGGCTTCTTTCAACAAAAACGCCACGGCGATAAAATGTGAAAACAGAAGCTTTTATTGATTTCCAGATAATGCATCCCTTAACGCCACTTTCTCTGTGTGGAGGTTTCACATAAAAAGACGATTTATCGACACTCAACATTTTCTGTTGCGTTTTGCACTGACGTCGATAATCGCCTTCTAAAACGATTCTCTGTCAATTTCAAAGTACATGCTTCGTTTCACGAAGTGGATCATGAAGTAATAAGAATTCATATGATACGAGTGTGTCTTATGTACTACCACCACCTTATACTACAGCCGACAATTTTATTATTCATTAATCATTATGCAACTTGGAATTTTATTATAATCAAGAGTAAGAAATACAACGTTAAATAAAAAGTCTGGTTTCGTTGAAAAGAAATGAATTGAAGAAAAAGGAGCAAATTGTTGTACTAACAGCTCACAAGTCACACAGTTTATGGTTAATGGGTAGAAGTTAGATGTTTTAAATAGAATCAAACAGACATTGTGTGCTAGTATGAAGTCCTTATTATTTGTAAACGTGACATGAAAGTAAAATGGTTGGTTCTGGCCTCTTGTCCCATCTTCAAAGTGGCAAAATGTGTTTGTGCTAAATTTCGACTAATATTTATAGAAATAGATGGGACGAGTTAACCGGTGAAAGGCAATGGGAACTTATGTCTTCGATATCATATTATATATCCTAAGTTGTAGCTTTGGGCCTGGTCGGTGGAGTACTAAGAAAAAGAAGTCGTGTGGAAAGCAAAAAGCATGAAAGGACTTCCAAAGTAAATGCATTCTATTACTCTGCCAGATTTTAGATACACATTTTCTTCAATGAATTCCATTTACGTAAGATAACATATTTTTAAATAATTCAGGCACTGCCTCTTGGAGCGCAAGCATAAGGAGCACGCACCATGTTACTGCTCGCTGACAATCTCCAGCATCCCACCGACATGGCTGTGTGGTGTTTCTGTAATCAATACCGTGAACAGCTCGCGTTGCTGGAAAACCTTCTATGAATCGAGCTTTTTAACCTTCTATCTATACATTGGTAAAAATAAATATATCTATAGGACTCGCAGCACGCACCCTTACCCACTGCAGCCCGGCATGTAGCCGAATGAAGGCAAAGTTTAAATTGTTTTCCATATTTTGTCATGTATTTTTTTTTTGCCCACCCTTTTCATGTTATAAATATTTACTCGAACCTGTAGTCGCATCTGAACTCTACACCATACTTTATGTATTTTAGATATTCACGCGATAAAGTCGAGTCATCCTCTTCATCTCAATTCAGCAAAATGTGTGTTAGACGCGGCGCAATTTTGTAAAGGTAACATTTACTGGAACCGCACATTTTGTATTGTACATAGCTCGCCACTTTGATTTGCTTCATTTACCCATCGCAAGAAGTTAAAAAAAAGAGTTTCATAAAATAATCGATAATTTCCGACATCCATGACATTTTATATTTCGTCCAACGCTTTTCAACAACTTTGTAATCCTTGGATTATATTAAGTTAAACATCAATTGTTTACAATAGAGATTAGTAAAACAAATTGATGTTCTTCAAAGCAAATAGAAAGCACTTTTGATGTAGTCCATTGGATAAACTCTCAATGGTCGTTGTTATTCATCGTAGTTGAATCTTGAATATTATATGCAAGTAATAACTCATTTGAATTTACTGAGTTTCTTGAAAATAATAAATTAGGAGACGATAGTTCCAAAAGCATGAAAAATGCATGTTCTCATAAAAAATGTACACAGCAACGAAAAATGATTGTATGCAATAAAATATTTAACTGATGAGAAATTTATCAAAAGGGGAATGAATCAAAGTGAATACCTAATATATGCTGTGTGCATAAAAGCTTTGCTTAAAAGCCAAGACTAAAGTAATCTTCTGACTATGCAGACGAAATATTAAATGAAAGAGACAAATAAAGAGAAGTTGTGTCGTATCGTTAAGGTATTGTGCTTTACATGCGAGTTGTACCAGGACTTCAAGGAGTCGCAGCTTGTATTACATAATAATGTAAACGTTTTCCTAATAGCACATCTGTTGAGCATAGTAAAAGACACAAATTCTTTAATCTCATATTTATTTTTGTAAACTTCCAGCTGTCCAATATTGTCAGCAAAAAATGAAAATTCTAACCGGAAGATTTACATGACTTATAGAATTAGTAAATAACAAATATACTGCATAGACCTAAATGCAATAAATTTAAACCGAAAATCGATATTATTCGTTTAACTTGTAATAGATATTTTTATTTATTATTATTTGAAAAGCGGATTTTTACTCAGATAAAAGAAAACAATATTTTTGCATTCAATGCTGGTTTCATCATCATTTTCCGGTTTAGGTTTCCTTTTCGCAGTAAACGATTTATAAATTTGTACGATTTTCTGTCCGCGACATTTACCTACCCTGTGAGCTCTCCTTTCTTGTATAAATTCATTTGCGGACGAAGAAATTGAAATTTGCATAATATTCTTATTGTGAAACTGTTCTCACAGGGCTGGCCTCTAACCACCTCATCTTTACTGTCACCATATTCTCAACCCAATGTGACAACATTTTTATACCGCAATTTTTCTGGCTACAATAATCCCCACTTGACTCCTCTTTGTCGCATTCCTTTTAATACAATAGCCCTAATTTGCTTCTGTGCATAGGAAGAAATACTGTTAATGTTTATGAAAATTAGATTTTGATGGAAGATTATTGAAACAATTCCACCTTTATATATACATTTGAACGCAGCCATCATCATCTTAAGTTATACAGACTTGAGCGTGCCATTATTTGCTGCTGCTGCTGCAATATTTTCTTTTATTGTTATTATTATTATATCTTGTTTTAAGTCTTTTGCTTACTCAACGTTCCTTCCCTTTTAGTGAATCACAATCTCACTTTTAAGTAATTGCACTAACAAAGCTATTGTCATTTAAACGAGATTTTACTAATTATACTAGGCGAAGAACAGTATAGTTTCAGCTACATGTTTTTTTTCTTAAACATATTTACTTTAGATGTTTTGTGATATTTTCTATGCAAAAATGAAGGAGAAACAAAAATTGGAATTAACAGAATTTTGTGAAGCTTACGAGTACATTAGATAAAGCTACATACGTCATAGATCTGTTCATTTCTTTAAGATTCAAAAAAAAATCAACTATACAAAGGATAGCCTTAAGCCGCTCCATTTTATCATACATAACGGTAATGTTACTTATGTTTTCAACATTGTGTAGGTAGGATAATAACGAAAGATAATTCTGTGTTTGTCCGGAGTAGATGAATAGGTAAAAAAGCATTAAAGAAACATTTTTTTACTTGTTCAAAATGTTTGGTTTAGTTAGTAAAATAATTTTTTATCTTGTTCTGTAAGTGTCCACCTGCAATAGAGATTCCGACCCTGTAGGATTAAAAAGAGTGGTGTACTAAAATATTTTGTCACACATATAAGCCTGATTTTCATAATTTTCATAATTTCCTTTATTTTCATTAATCTCTTTCATACATTTTGCACAACACATTCTGCAGTTTTGGGTGGGGTTATCCGGCTTGTGAGTTAGTGAGTGCGAGATTATAGAGAAAATCAGGAAGGATACACAATGATGGCTGTCGCTTATAATGGGCACCGTTTAAATTTATATGGTTGAAAAATATTATGGTTCGATATGGTTCATTGCTATGTAGAGTATAACATGCCAATCGAATTGCTAATTTTATGCATTAAATCAGGTCAAGCGTTATAGGCTATTGTAACACAAACAAATTTTTTGTATATAGAATATACATGATTTATAACATTGATTGCAGATTTCTATTGAGCATACATTTTTAAATGGTTTAGATGCATTTCTAAAACAATTGAGGTATGACTTAATTATTCATAAGACTTTAAAATATATATTTGATATTTAAATATAACAATCGAGACACCTTATATAAATTACAAAATTAAAACAAAAAAAAAATACTAAAAATAATAAAATGGTTTATCAACGCATGAAAAGTAACATACGAACAGGTGGTTTGCAATCTAAGACGTTGCTTCTCAAACAAAAATAACACCAAAGCGTAATGTCACGTGGCGTTGACTTGATATGTATAAAATCGGCTCTCGTCAAGGATTAAGTAGATCAAATGCCAGGCAATATGAAATACAGAATATTATTTAGAAGTTCAAGTCGCGTAGCCCCTTGTTGCATAAATATATTATTACATTTCAACAAACGAAAATCTATAAGCAATTGTTTTTTTTTATGATAAAAATTATACAGATAAGTTGAAAATAATAACATGATTGACTGTTAAAACATATAATTTTAATTCACTATTCCCATATGTACATTACATACATAATATGTACATATTATGTATGTACGTAGCTAATTATTTAGTATAAAAATGCGACGAATATGCAAGAACTAGAGATAATTTCAAAGCCAAATATCTTGTTATTTGTATTTCTATATTTAATAGATTTCAGGGATATTTTTTTGTGTCACAAAAAAAAACTTTACGCATGTTTCTTAAAACACAAATCACAACAAACCAACCAACTAAACCCCTAATAACTCGGGTCACATCAACAATAAAGTTTATGGATTTTTTCCTCCGTTGTTTTATATGAACTCTAATTGCCATTCAACGAACCTATACAATTCTTTTTAAGGATGAAGTGGAAATACCAATTACTCATTTCCCACTTTTATCGATTATTGTTTTTGGGAGCCATTTAATAGTCAATGTAATGGTTAGAAAATTAATTTTCATAGCGAATAGCTTCAAACGAAAATATATTGTAGAAATATGAACGGAAGAACAGATACATTTGCTATGCTTGGTTCTGTAGGTGACACAGAACAGAAAGCTTTATTTACGGGTGAATGGCTCTTATGGTTACAGTCAAGAAGTTTTTTTATTTCTAAGAAAACTCAAGCTATTAATTTTTAAAGATGCATTAAAATAATGATAAATTCCATCATTAAAAACTGTACTTACATGTTATAATCCTGGTAGTGTCTTGATTTTATGTGTGTTCTTCAAACTTAGAATAAACCTTTCACTCAACTTTTGTGGAATATTGAATTTTTTTTACTTTTCTTTTATGGTAATGTTTACATGGTTACTTGGTTTACACAAACACTTTTCTACTTGTTTTTTGGCTTAACAATCACCACACACAAAAAAAATCGTTGTTTAAATATTTATGTCATTACTTATCAATGGTGGGATGTTTGACATGAAATGGGACACCGCAAAATTTAATTTCAAATATTACACAATAACAATTGGACAAACTGAACTGTGACATGCCAAAAAATTAAGATAATTAGATAATATTGAAATCACTGAAATGTATCAAGTAGCTGAATTTGTTGTTATAATAAGAGATTGCAAAAAATGCTAAAGAAACCAATTTAAAAATTCTAATACAATTATTTAACTAGTATAAAAGACATTGCAAATGTTGTCGTAATTTAACTAATCAATACAGAATTTATAAATGTAAAAACAACATTTTTAAACAACAGAAATCGAATGTTGTGGTAAAACACCTGACACACGTCTAAAAATTCACAACACGTTTTTCTGTATCGAAGCACATCCTAGTGGCATATTTCCAATTGGGTTATCTCTATAAAATTAACCAACACAAACCGTTGAAAACAGAAGCACGTCAATCAATTTTAGGTATGTTTTATTCACGATTTACGTATGGGGGTGACAAGGATTTTCTATTTTCACTAATGAAAACTCCGCGCAAATGTCACCGGAAGAGTAAACAATTATTTTCACTTGCTCAAACGAACCAATTTGTTGTATTTCACTAGTTTTTATTTTGTTTTATTCCGCTAAATCGTGTAATCCACAAAGTTTTCCCTTCGCCGCTAAAACTGTAATGTCGTCTAACTTTCGTTAAAATGTGGCACGTCTTTCCTGTCACAAACTCTTGGACGGAATAGTGTACGTAGAAACAAGTGGGTGGCGTTACAGCTGGTGAGTTTTTGAATTATAGAATCACTGTGACAAAACTGAGATCACGTCATAGTTTGCGCTCGACGCTTCATCCCATTTGGACTTGTTTTACCGATTCTCCACTTTGTACTGAGAAATGGATGGCCTTACGCGTTTAAGCAAACACACGTCGCGTCGCGTCGTCCACAGAGCTCTCAATCAGATAAAAAGCTCGGCGGCGCGGCGCGAGAACGCGAGAATTGAGTATGGTACGTGCATTCTACGTATATGGTACATGTATACAATGTATGTGCATATGATATTTTATTGATATATATTTTGGTGACGCATGCGCTTCGTATGACAATTGAAGCAGATAATCGTTGGGTTTACACTGGAAAATTCGAATCATATCGCGCACGATGGAGCAAGAGAGTACAGAGAGATGTCGCATGTTCGAAAGCTTACTCTCCATTTGCATTATGTAAAAGTTCAAAGCTTATTTCTTCTTCGCAGCTCTACCCTTCTTGCCTTTCTTGGCCTTCTTCTTTCTGGCGAATGGCCCCAAGTTTTTGCGGACCATAGTCCCGCGCCACCAAGCCTGTTCCGTAAATAGACACAATTATCAGACAAATCATTTTTGCGTTTCACAGAATTGTCCATTGTATGAAATTGCATATGTTTCGCTTTTAGCATGTTACCTGTATTTTGACGGCGAACTTTATTCTCGCCTTTTCCGCCTTAAAGTTGTTCACGTAATTCATGCGTTCATCATAAAGTTCGTTCAGATGATGTTGTTTCTCAATTGACCTGCGCTTCTTATCCATTGTGGTTTGAATGCTGACGTCTAATCTTTCTACATCAGTATCAAACTTATTCATCCATTCCTCGATATCGTTACGATATCTGTTTATCTGGTCCATTAAGAATTTATCGCACAGTGAATGTACGACCTGCTCGCTCTCTTTGTCGTCTTCAAGTTTATCCAATTTCCTATTGCATTCCTCCTTCATCAGTGCAATTTTCCTTTCTTCCATTTCTCTCTTTGATGCCTTCCACTGTTTCAGGAAGTTACATTCTAGCTCAATTCGAAGGGATTCCTAAACAAAAACAGTATTCGCGCTTAGTATTCAAAGATATTATATTTTTAGTTAGAATTTACCTCAAAAAATGAAAACTCAAGATTGTTTTCAAGTTCAGAAAATATTTCTGTTCGAAGCTCATCTAAATCTATATGAACTGTAGATCGAGCGGATTGTCTTATCTCCGAAATTCGTCGCAAATTTGTTCGCTCGTTGTTTATGGCTTGCTTCATTGAGTTATATGTGTTTTGTCTGGCAATCTCCACTATGGTGTCTTCAACAACAGCTAAGAAATATTTCCTATCTGAATTGATTTTTTCCACTTCCATTTTTCGCATGGTCTTTGTTGGTATAGCATCGATGTAGTGCGGTGGAAATTGGATTCTATAATCTGAAACATCGTTTTGTGCACAAGTGATCAGCAATTGCAGATCTAAGGCGGTTCTTTTTAACGCTGCCAAATATGCAACTAACGAAAAGTTGGTTTTGTTGCACACCTCGTCAGAGCCAATCATTTTTGGAAGACAACAAATTTTTACAATGACTACTACATTTCATCTGATAGGTAATTAATAAAAAGTGCGGGTCAGTATTTAAAAACTGAAACAAATAGTTTTTTTTGACAAACCAATTCTTAAAGTATCAATGCCCTGATCTCAGAGAGTGGAGAAACAATATTGACTTTTGCTATCTGATATAAGTATGTTACGGTTAACTTATTGCTTCAGATGTTTCTCAGGATTTAACATTTGCATTGTTGATCGATTTACACTTACAATTTAAATCCTAAGCTACACAAACATCTTTGATTCATTAAAAACAACGTCAGTAATACTTATAAAGAAAAATATTTTTAAAGATTCAAATTAACCAAACTTGCTTTAAACGAATTCAATTTTAAAATATCAGCTATTAAATTGTTATAGCCGCAAAAATATGTTTCCTTTTTGTTCATTAAATTCACAGTAAATATTTACAAGTTACAATATCGAAAAAATTTTTGTACCGTGCTTCAGAAGTTATTTTTTACAGTTTTATATAAAAATATAACAAATATGTCATAATCCAATATACTTTGGTTGTTCAAATAATATCCAAATCAAAACAAATATCCACAAAAAAACATTATTATTATGGGAATACCCAGAAAATGATTTAATCCGTCAATTACATATTTTTGCCTAATTTTAAAACATCGCACTATAAATTTAAAAAATAAGCTGTATATAACACTAATTACCGATACACCTTTAAAGTCTTAAAACACGAAGCAAACACTTATTAGAAGGAAAAACTTGTAAAAAAGGTCATATATTTATCTTTAACTCCTTGTCTTAAGCCAGGAGAATTAAATTAAAAATGATATGTAAAATGATCATTGACATTAGGTGGCTCACTCCTTTTGTTTCATACACTCTGCTCACCGATTTTAATACACATAAGCAGTTGTTATTTTGAGACGAGACAATCCGATAATATCATATCATATCAAATATTTCGTTTCGCAGCTTATAAAGCTGAATTCATTGTCGCATTCGATTTCACACTTGAGTGACAAATGCGAGGGGATGAACAACAAATACGAGAATGTATGTTTTTTATGTAACTGCTATAATCTGATATATGTACTAACATATGTAACTTTGTTAGAACCTGCGAAACATATATTAGACAAGCATATACGAGCATGTATATTTGTTGTGATTTATGGTACCAATTACGATGAGAGCATTATGATTCAAGTTTCATGCTTATTCTATATATATAATATGCTGTAGACTTATTTAATATTTTATTTATGGGAATTTACGTATTGAAGAAAAACATCATATTGTGATTTCTAAGGTCACATCTCACAAGGTAACACATATGTAGTATTTCTCCAATCAGGCTCTTCAAATTAATCAACAAACACTCTAATTTAAAAAATAATTGTATTAAATGTCCATTAAAATAAGTTTATTAATCATATTTAAAATTTCTAAATTGATTTATGTTGCACGAAATAGTATAATTAAAACAAACAATGATTTGAGTTTTCGTCGGAGAAGCTAATTAAAAGTTATAAACGAACGTATGTGCATGGTGTAGACTTTCGTATATGCTCAATCCGTTTATTGTTACAAAATTCAAAGAAATCAAGCAAAGGTTTTCAATTAAAAATATAAAACATATTCCATCATTTTCGTATAGGTAAACTCAAACAATAGGCACACATTTTAATACAATTCTACATACATATTAGTAGACGGTAGTTGAATCGTATAAGGAGTAGATGACGTTTAAAACAGTTTACAAATGCACGAAACGGTTGAAATGAAGTGCAACAAAGAGATCTGAGTGCACTTCTGTGCACAAAGGACTATAGTCTAGGTCATGGCTGCCTATTTAAAGAGACAGAGATAGCCAACATAAATTTGCTTGAGAGTTTTAAACCTGTAAATAAAACAATATTGCTACGAAAAAAACAGAAATAAATAGCTTTTATTGAAATAAATATAAATTGATTACAATTTTTTAAACTGTTGTGTGCTCCCTTTCGTTTAACGAATCAAAATTCCCATGACTGTAGCCACTTGAGGCCGTACATAGTTGCATTAGGCTCATTAGCCAATGATCCGGACATGCCATAAGCCAGAGGAGAAAACAGCAGAAACGTATAGGCGAGTATTGCAAGAACAGCCCCCAGCGCTAAGTGGCGCATCCAAGCCGGCAGACGTTGTGCCAGATAATTGAACATAATGCCTGAGGATAGAGAGAAAAATGTATGTTATAGGCGTTGATGTTGAATTTAGTGTAACACAGCGAAATGTGGTATTTATGTGCAAATATGTATACTTGGTTAATTTATGCTTATAAGTCATATGTATGCATGTATGATTGCTATTAGGCGAAAAGCTGGCATGCCGCAATTGAATGCATGTGCGAGCGCGCTCGGTGGCGAGCAATGAAACTGAGGTGGTGCCGGAAGGTGAAATTCAATAAGAAAATGTGTATTTATTTGATACGGTTGGGGTGGAAATGATCGCTGGTATGCGACAACACGAAAAGAAATTGGTAAATACAATCAAGAAAACGCAAGATGTTTTGGTAGCGAAATTTGAAGGAAATGAATATTGAAAATATATAATGCAAAAAGGAAGGAAGGAAGGAAGGATGCGATGCCTGCAGGGATTATGTTTTTATGTCTTTTCATATAGGAGTTTATGCACAAGTTGCTTACATGCTTAACATATGGCTTGTAAATATTTATCGAAATTCATGCAACCTAACAATCATACTTTTCATATCTTTACATGAAAGGTATTACGTATGCACGCGTCAGTACATTTTATACAAATGCATAATGGAAATTTACTTACATATTTCTTGGTGTTATGTCTTAGTGTAATCGAAATTGTTTATTTTCAACCTAAATTTAGAAAATACTATCGAGAAAGCTTCGTCATAATTTTTCTTCTCGACCTACATAATTTATTTACAATTCCGTTTGATCAGTTTAGGTCTGTTAAAGATTGTTTCTATCTTACACTATTTTGGTCCGCTTAGAATCTTCGTATTGATTTTTTTTTTGTTTGAAAGAAGTCACCTACTAAAATGAACATCCATTTTACGAGTATGCAAGATGCTTTCTGTAATATTTTCAAACACCATCGTCCTTTGATTAAAGATATTGCGTGTCAACCGAAAGGATTGAAAAGGGTTTGTCTTATATCCATAAAAAGTAGCTTGAAGAAGCTTTGGCTTTTCATTGTAAGAGTATGAGGGTAAAAGACCAAAGGGCAAATAATGTTGCTCGTATGGTCCACTGCGTGGAAATAAAAAACTGATGATGAAATAAAGATTTTGACTGCTAAATAATGGGAACTTGTGATATTAAAAAGATAGTTGTCGGTGGTATAAGTTTACTTTATGAGTTGAACGAGTAACCATTTGAATTTTAAAATGCGAAGGAGCAATCTCTCGTGTCATTGAACATTTTTTATAAATGTATTGCTTATGACACATTCTATTCATATCGAATGTTTTATGCTTTTATACCAACGTAATACTTTATCCCCAAAGATGTTTAAATCTTAGAATATCCACAAAATGTAATTTACTTCCAAAGTGAACGAATAAAATGTTTGTTAACATAAAGTGGGTAGTTTTTGTATATCAATTATAAGAAAAAGAGATATAAAATAGCTTGTAAAGGATTAAAGTAGGTGAGTGGTCACACTAGACGCCATATCATTTGCAATAATTAGGATGACTATTCCTAAAAAACTTTAGAAAATTGTCTAGAGGATAAAAAATTGCATATATGTACAGGTTATGTAAACGTTATCCGTTCTCGGTGCAAGTAATAATTTTAAAGTCCCGCAGATGCCCGGGAAAAGCTTTAATAAAATTGTACTTAAAACAATCTGGGATCTGGATAAATAAGGTTGAAAAGAGATCGCTTTACCCTTCCGATTAGCGTTGGTTAATTTGAAATATCATGAATCTAAGAAAAAGATAAATTTTACTCGTTTTGTTTACTACCAAATACCACGGACGTTGGATATGCGAGTACTTTTCGATTTGAAGCTCTTGGGAGCAAAACTATTCGTCGATTCAACCAGCCGCGATTTTTGTTTGGTTTGCCTTGAGCTGAGATAAGGTACAAATATGAACGGTTGAACAAAATACACAAAATTATTCTTAAAATAAGCAGTTTCTGTTCAAAGACGATGAGTAAAAAAAATCGATTTGCTTCGGTTTTGATCTTGATTTTATTTGAAAGGATGGCGGCTTGAATTGTGTAAGGAATACAAAATAAACTAATTATTTCGAAGCAGAATGAATATAAAAGTTGGGATTTCAAGAAGTAAACAGTCACCAAAATCGAGAGGGAGAAAATCATTTCATGTTGGGAAAGTTTTCTTTCCCGAGGACATGCTTATAAACTGTACTGTGTATACATTGTATATATATGTATAAATAAGTCTCCGAGGACGTTTTGTCTTACGTTCTGATGTTTTGTTTTAATTTTAGGAAAGCTCTGGGCATTGTGAATGGGTTTAAAAGTATATGTATAGGCTAAAAAAAATCGCATACCCTGACTATATGAAAACGGTAAATGAAATGCCCAATAAAATTATTGTATCTTCAGGGTGAGGGGCTATTTAGATTCGTCCGTTTTTTTTTTTTGCCACAGAGGAGGAAATATATTTTGGGAAGCGACTCAAGAAACAAAATCTGATAAGTAAATGAAATAATACAAATGACAAGACCATGATGGGCGTTTGTGACGGGAAGTAATAAAAATAATTGATTGCCTACATGTTAAGAATAAATTATTTCATTTATTGATTAAAAATAAATTGTCATTATTATCTCATTTTCTGATGCTCTTCTTTATCGATCAAACCGTCACGTCGGCATATGTTAAACTCCAATGAGCACTTGTACAAATCATGCTCACAAAGTATTTGGTTCTCAAGCTTGGCATTTCTTCCTAACTCAAATAAGTTATTTAATTAAAAAAAAAAAACAACGATTTTATTTGAAAATGAGCAATTTGGTACACTCTCGCTCATAGTTCAATGCATAAAACAGAGTTTATGGCATTGGGAAAATGGAAAAAGAGTGTAGAGAAATGCCAATTCAGCTCTAATGCAAATTTTCCTCAACAAATCTTCTATTCAATGTCTTTTCTCTGAGAAGGCGTTGCACTTTTCGAGCAATCTTAATTGACCATGGTCAATAGAATTACACTGCTTCTCAGTATTTTTATATTTTTAATGCGGTTTTAAATTTGTACACATTCCAATTCAAGAGCTTATTTTGGCAAGCACAATTTTACTAAAATTGATATTTTTCCATTAAAAAAAAAATGCTGGCAGAACTGGCTGGGCAATTGTGGCTACAAAAATTAACCAATTTATTCATTGGTTATTATGTTCTTCCATTTAGAAAGTACCACAAACATTTTGTTAAATTCAAGCAACATTGTAGACGAACCAAAAATAAATACATTTGCCAATGAAAATACCTGTTAGCATTGAGTTGAATATGAGTGCCGGAAAATAGTGATGAAAATATAAAACACGCCCCATTGCCCAAAATGGCAAGTAATGTAATATCCATCCTGTGAACAGCCAGGCACTTGCCCTCAGCGACGTCCATTTGGATTCTGTGAACAAACCAAAGTAGATGAAATATAAATATAAAACTATAGAACTAAATTACAGAGAACAAGGCTTTTTTATACGTTTCCATGCTTATGTTTTTACGTTTGAACTTTTCCCTTTTTAATTAATGTACTCGTAGAGGTGGACAAAAAATGATGGACAAAAAAGTGTACGAGAATGTGCTCATATGATTTGACTATTTTGAATGGCGCTTTACTGCCCGTGTGCGGATTGACTATTTGCATACGTTACCAATTGAATTGTGTGTTGTGGATTAAAATTATAACATTAATCGGCTTATTATACGAGAACAGGCCGAGTTCTATAATAATTCTCTAAATAATTACATACTCGTATGCTAATACCTTCGCCATTTGTTATGCAACAAAAACTGTTGTTTTATTGAATTAGAGTAATCGCATAATTGTTTTATTAATGCATGGAATATTGGTTAATGTCATTAAGGTCATAAATGAAGCAGAACATGTTTTAAATGTTAACTCCTAACTAAAAAAATTAAAAGAAATATTTGTGTGGCCCAAAATCTTTTGTTCTTGTTCCTTAATGAGGAAGTTCAATAATAAAAAAAAAATCATTTTTCTGTCTATAAATGCAAAACGTAAATAAATCATAAAGTATTAACAATCGATATTCATCCAATAACGACTACGAATATGCTTTGTTTAAAATGGAGAAACATTTTCTTGACAAACTGTATATCATCATCATGTCTCGTACAATGCAAAAATTTACATTTTTAAGAACTATATTAAGAAACAGACATTTTTAGTAGACGAAATTTTCTATTATTGATTTTGCACTTACCATCATCCGGACACTGGTACCCTCTTTGACTTTTTATCGCTGCGACGGAGAATGCCATCAAAAATAGAACCAAAACTACTAAATTGCTCCACCAGATGACTGGATTACCAAGCAAGTAGATGCGGTATGAGTTCCCAGAAAAGAATTGTCCCTTCAAATATATGTTTGAATAATAATTAAATACATTAGAGAAAATTAAAATGTCTTTACTGTGCTCAATGTACGAGTTTAGCAATAAGAAAAGGCGTTGGAACGGATTGAAAACCTTACCCGGTAATTTATTGGCCACTGCCATGGCCGACTCGTGACTTCGCCTTCCTTTGGCTTTAAACCGGAGTTTCCTTGAAACATTACTGCATGAGATTCAAAAAATCGTGCTAAGAATCCTGGTGCGTATACTTGAAAACTTACGTTCGGCACTGTAAAGAAAATACATTTTCTAAGGATTGGTTTGTCGAAGTAATGAACAAACTAAAATATGAAAAAAATGCGATACAATTGTTTTATCGGAGAAAAAATGAGAAACGACATAACACCTTACAAATCAATGAGCCTATTACCGTCTTTTTAGAAAAAAAAATTCGACTAAAATTGCTTCCGGCTTGGTTTGCACTAACCCTTCAAGGATGGAAAATGTGAACGAGGCAAGTTACTCTCTCGTGACACCTTAGACATGTACTCGAAGAGAAAAGTCTTTCGCAAGAAGGCGGCAACACTAGTTTACTGCAACATGAATGTGTTTGCCATATGCAATAAATAAAGCGGCAATGTTTTCGGGGGAAAAGCGGTTTCTGAGATAACTTAAACTATACAAGTACAACGTGAAATGTACGTTCCATTTTATTCCGTCTCATTGCATCACATACGTGCCGTTCTGCCACAGCCTGTGCGCCTCGTGACTCGTACGATGTAAATAGATGAGAGCTGAGACTTATAAGGCCAAAAGGAGTTAGCTGGCAAACTGCATTTTGCATTTTGCTCGTATAGAATGTGCTGTGTTAGATTTGGCGAAATTGAGCGCAAAATGTGTGAAATGGGCTTACATTTGTCAAAAATATTGTCCTCCACGTTCCAGTATGCATTCTGATCTCGTATATTTGGATTGCACGATACTTCCTGTTGTTCAAAACCCCATTTGGGTAATTGCTTTCCACTTGTGGTAAGTGCACAGTTTTGCAGATAGTGGACAAACAGAAGTTTGCTAGTCACAGTTTCGATTTGTTGATTTTCGCGGCCACCAGCCACCATTATTTTCCACACGTCGTTGGCATCACCGGTGCCATTCTGCAATGATTTATTTGTAAGAAACAAATTTGAAACAAACAAGATTATTAAATGTTGGTGAATAATCGGCATTTTCCTTTTGTTTAATAATGATTATTTATGTTCAAAAACAAAACTAATCTAAATTTCAAGCAAAAAATGGGCGTCAATTGTTAGACAGTAAAGAGTTGTAGCAACTTTCTTACGTCTTTCTTTTTTTTTACACCATTTGAATGTTTCGTTGAAATTCTCGAATAACAACATATCGACTACATCCTATAAAATGGATGATTAACTTTGTTAAGAATGAATTCACATTGTTTCTTCAAAATAAGTAAGTAAATACAAATACTTTAGGCATAATCCAATTTGAATAACGTATTTCAACAAATTCACCATACTTATACCAAAGACGAGAACCACGCGATTCTTCGATATTTAAACACGCATGACGCAATGCAAACATAATAACATAAACATAAATTAAAAAATGATTGCTGTGACTCACCTCACCATATCCAGTGACTTGAAAATGCTTCTTGGTTAATGGCGCTTGCTCGCGATGTGTGTGTAAGTTTCTTTTAGTTTGAGTGTGTTCCAAGCGGACTAGGTCACCATGTTTTACCATTTCTATCCCTTCGACACTTTCTCTGTTGTATGGTTTTACAATCCTTAAATAAACACCACAAATGTATTTTTTGTCCGTATCCAAAAAATAATTTATCCTTGTATTACTTACCACCTATTATTTTCATCTTTGTGCGTATACGTCGTAATTTGTTGTTGACGCGCTCCCATGCCTTCTGGGTAAAGATGATAATGGGAATGCAGGTAGCCACCTCCAGTCTTATGATTCTTTAATGTCACAACAGCACCATAGGCAACTTTTCGTGGCATACTGGCATTGTATAAGCTATTTCCAATTAGACGTGATTGAAATGCTGAGCTGTAGAATCCATCGCCATTACCACTATGACTCAAGACGGTCAAATGAATGTAGAAAAATAAAAGATACAAGAAAACTGGCCACACGATTAGCGTCATCGCCCTTGCCAACAGTTCTTTGACGGTATGTGTCTAAAATCATATAGTAAGAATGTTCAATAAAACTTAAAAACAATCTGAGATATCTAATTCTTACAATTGGATTAGCTAGGTCACCTAAAACGTCCCATAAATCTGTGATCGTATTTAAACCAACAAGGATGACAATAAAGAGGCCAACAAATTTCACTGAAATGGTGCAAGCCAGCATTGTGCCTGTAAAGAAAAGCCATAACCACCATCTTCGAGTAAACGATTCTTTGTTTTTAGTTGATTTTCCAACTTTAACCATTCCAAGTATGGAAGCTGTCATAAAGCAAAGTAACACTGGATCCAATAATATATATTGATTTAATGTTATCATGCCAACATCTACAAAAAGAAAAGAAAAATTAAAAACACGTTTACTGCACAAAAAATGCGTAATATTTTTACCAAATATTAAATACGCTGAAGAAACTGCTGCAGCATAATAAGAACTGGACAGATCGTAGACGGCTTCAAAAGCCATCGGGACTATCAATGCTCCCAGAGTAGTACAAAACTAGACAAAACTTAAAAACGTTAACAACAAGATGGAACAAATATCTCAATTCATTTACTATTCTCATTCCTTGGTAATTCGTTCCATTATACTGGTCCCCCGGCTTCTCGAACGGATACTTTCCATCATACCCCGTCAGTTTGCCGGACAATGCTATTAACATCTTACCAAGAGGAGGATGTACGTCGAAAAAAAATGTTCGGTTTATGTACCAGCTTCCCATTTTCCCAAAATGAGTTTCATCCCAGCTGCAAAACAATTCTTACATGAAAATGCACGCAAAAATTTCAAAATTGTCTGTTTTTAGTTACCAAACATGGTCGGGTTCAGTGACCTTATAGAATCGAGTTCCCGCTGTTACAAGAACAACAAGTGTAAAGAAAATCCACCACTCACTAAAAGAAAACAAGAAGTTACTGAGTTGTCAAAAAGTTCGTCGCTTAATTGAAGTCTTTTGTATTATGGCACTCACTAATTAATATTTTTCTTGTCGTCACTCGTTTTCGTCTTTGATTTGATTGCACTATTCTCTTCCATATTTTGATGTTATATATTTCATTCAGATTAATATATCTTTAAACTACTCGTCGTCTTGAAACGAGAATTGTACTACACTCAACATTGGATGCATTGGTAACGTGTCTTTTTCAACTTGACATTGACGCCTGGCGATAGTGTTGAATCTTTTAATACATATAAAATTTCACAAACGTCAATGTCATGTAGCGTCTTTGCAGACACGCAGACATTTAAAACCAACAATATAAGATGTTTCTGCGGAACTCTTTCAACATCTTGATCTTATATAACTCTAACCTGCGTCTTTCTCAAACAAAAGCGACTTCTTTAGTAATCGCATTCATCAGGTGAAATTATCAAGACCATTTATTTTTTTACATAAGTATGACCGGGACGCAGCATATTACATATAGTTATTTTGTTAAAATTTGGGATATTTGCCGTCGCCATGGACACAAACCAAATGTTCGTTTAGTATCAACTTGTTAGTTTTCATGTAATTTCCCATTTAAGTATCCCTACAGTTTCGAGTTTAGGCTTTAGACCCTAGTGTAGTTTCAAAACATATGAAAAACTAAATAGATGTTTCTAGAACCATTAGTATGGGTTTGCATTCAGTAAAAATTTACTATGAAAATACGTTGCTAAGGAAACGAATTATTGAAAAAAAAAATAGTTTATTTAGTTGTTTACTTCAAAGAAAGCGGATGTTTGCATTTTGAAAATGAGCGAAAAAACTTCAACAAAAGTTAATATAAAATTGGAAGAAAACTCCAACATAATAGAAGAAGAATTGGCAATAGTTGATAAAGACTGTCCGTCAGAGAGTGAAGCAAATCCGCTGGATGATTTTGAGGAAGAAATCGATAATGAAAACGAGTTCTATCCAGAGGACGTGCCTAACGATGGTACCATAAATGTCAATCGTGTGTACAAAAGTTTTCCGGAGAATCTCCAGCCGAATTTCGAAGGCCGCACGGAGTTTCCCTTGAGCTATTGTACGCTTACGCCAAAAGAACGTCTATTGCTGCTGTTCGCGGAATCATTTCGACAGCAGTTTAAACAGCACCTACCGCACCGTAAGCCGTTAGTCATGGTCCTAAAAAATGAGTGCGGTGTTCAGGTACCAATAATGCGCCTATTTCTAAGAATGCATCCATCCGGATTTCTGCATAGCCGATAAGGGGACACAATGTAATTGCATTCCTTTTTACTATTTCAGAAATTTGTTTCGACAACAATACGGCCCACGGCGCTATTGTTCCCTGACCTGATTGGGGACTGGCAAGCGATATCCAACTTTGTTGCTGATTTCATCATTTACGAGCCATTGGTGGAACCGACGCTATTGGTGAGTCATAAAGGACACTTTTCCTATTATATGGTTAATACAGCTTGAAAGGGAGATACATTTACGATCGCGAACATAAATCCGCTTATGGCCACAGTAAAGGATCACTTTCAGGCCTCTGCAGAACAAAGTAATGCGGTTTTAATGTTGCTTGGCAAATATTTAAACAAACCGAAATTTTGATCGTAACACTCTTCATATAATATAAATATTATTACCGTTTGAGCCTTTTAAGTTATGAAATTGCCGTCAAATTGAAATTTCGTGAAATAAATAGGTGAGATCCTCAATTACCTGTAATGTACTAAGAATGGCGCGCTGCGTGGGATTATAGGGGATGTTTATCTACCTGAATTCAGCTAAATGGCAGCTGATGATTTGTACATAACAAACATATTCAGATGCTTTGTATACATAAGTATCTGAACAAAGTCGCGATGTTGCCGATCGCATCCTTGTATTTGCTGAGGGAATTGTTTTTGAAAAGGTTGCCAAATTTCAAAACACTCTTAGTTTAAATGGATTTAAAATTTTTATTTGTTTTATTTTATTTTAAATAACATTTTTTATTCCCTTTTTGCTTTGAATCACATTTATAAATTTGTCTTGAATATGTACAATATTGGAATCTTTTAAAATTTCATTTAAACTCTTACCCCTAGAGTAATACATACATACTTTAATTCTTAAATCATTTCTTATCTTTAATAGGTGAATTTTGTAGAGTTTCGCATAAACGAATTGAAAACAAAGCGGTTGATTTAGTAAAAACGAAATAAATTCTTAATTAATAAATAATTGTCTAGATGATCTTGAAAATAACACAAACATCCATCTCCGCCTACGAACTTAATGCCAAATATCTTACTAAAATTGCAAAGTTTTGGTTGTTTTAATCCTGGATGAGTTTCGGTTTGAGCAAAATATCGGTATGTACACATTTTAAAGAAAAGATTCGGAGGGTTTCACTTGCAATTCAATTTACTTTACAATTTTGAGATTTCGTTATATCGTTTGACCATAAATTACCTCTTTACATTTTATTCATTTTTTTTTTGTTTATGTTTACGATTACATGATATAAATCTGTGAATAAATACTTTATAAAAAAAAATTTCTTTGGATATAACCTTTGTCTTCATTTTTATTAAATTCGTCTTGTAATTGGCATATTATTATAATTACGTATTTACTATTGATTTCCCATTGAGGAATTACAAAACTTCAATCGTTAGTTTTCTGTAGAGAATTATTTAACATTTCTGTTGCTTACTCCTAGACAGCATTTAAGCAATAATTAACGAAAAGAGTTGCTTATTTCTTATAAACAATTATTGCTAAATCATAATAAACATAGAAGTTCTGAAATAGTCGAATTAGGAAATAGGAAGTATGTAGTAAAATGTATATTGAGCACTTCAAATGATTATATTTGGCATGAATTATGTGTTCGATAATCTAGCATTATCGTAGATTTTCAACACTAATTATAAATTTGGCAACGCTGCTTTTCTATAATTCATATGAGTTGAGAAGAAAATAATTGAACTAATTATTAATTAAGCTACTTATTCACTACAGGTGTTGGTGGAAAATTTTTATATTTGCATTCAAAGAATTCAACTATATAGTTTAGATATATTTACATTTACAATTCCAACTGTTCTGACAACGAAATGGCCAACTCAATTTCACTTTTAATCTCCATTAAAATTACCCATCACATAATTACAAGTATCATCAATGAGGATGTCGTTCCAACAAATCAAATCCTCGTCCTCGTATGGCCTGTACACTTCCACTAAATCCGCCCGTTTCGGTTCTTCCTATTTACGTCGTCGTATTCTCATAATTTTGTCACTGGCTTGGATGTTGTTGCGATCAGCACGTCCTTTAATGCTTGTCAGCAGTGTCTTGAACTGCATCACCTGCATGGCTGTTATGCTTGGATCACTGCACGACTCCAGCCACTTCAGGAACTTCTCTCCGTGCTGAACAGCCGCCGTCGACTCTTCGCCGTTATTCGCCTCTTCTTCACTGCTGTTGATCATGGCATCATCGTCGGAATGCATTTTTTCCATTTTCACACTTCCAATAAAGTTATTGTTGTTGTTAATGTTATTGTTGTTGGTGATGTTGTTGTTGTTGTACATTAAATTGTCCAACACTTCGCGGGCACTTATCGTCGACGGATTATTGTTCTCTGGGCTGGTGTCAAATTTGTTTGCAATTTCATCCATCGACAGTTTGGGCGTCGATGTTCGCTCGATGCCATTGCGAGTTTCTTGCATTGACAAGTCCGTGGGCACTGGCGACGACATGCTCGGCGAAACGCTTTGTGCGCGCTGGATGTCGTGATGGCCGTTATGCTGTGACAAATCTTCCGGCTTGTTCGTGTTGTTGTTGAGGCTGTCGCTGACCGTGTTGTTGTCTTTGGTCAGCTGCGAGTACAAAATGTTTTCGCCATACTGTGGCGGTGCCGCCGAAGATGACGTTTTCTGGTTGTTGTTGATTGCATTTTGCTTTTCGTTTTTGATTAATGTGCTGCCAAATGTTTTGTACCACTGCCAGAACCAGGAAGAGTTTTTAGTGTCATCTGATGCGCCGGAGGGTGTTGAAGACGGCGTTTGTGGGGTGGACATTGGCGGTGGGGTTGGCGTTTGCGGAATCGGCGGCTGATGTTGTGTGTGCATATGGGATGGAGATGAACGATGAGGACTCGCTGCACTTGGCATGCCTGAATATACATTGTTTATGCCCAGCATGGCTTGCTGTGTCTTGAGCCAGTACCACAGCGTTTCATCGACAGGAGCGTCGCGTCCCATAGAAGCGGAGGCGGGTTTCTTTGGTTTGTCAAGCATGTCCATACCCATTAGATCTGGCCCGGTTTTCTGTTGCAATTTCGCCAAATTTTTAACGGTCAATCCCTGTGATTTTTCTTGTTCAGGCCTTGGACTTAACGTTGTGTTATTTGCAGATGGCGACAGTTTAATTCTCTGGTTTCGAATCGACGAATTGTTGCCATTCATGCCATTCATTCCGCTCATGCCATTTAGTCCCGACATCAAATTAGGATTGTTGAGTTGAGCAAATAAATTTAAATTGGTCGCAATTTCATTAAAACTGAGAGCAAGTGGACTTTGAGCCAAACTTCCCATACCCGATAAATGGCTTAAGCTGGTTAGCGGACTTATTGCTGCCATGGACAGGTCAGCTTTGTTTGGGTCATTTGTTTTTGACAAATCCGCTCCATAGCCTTTCATATTAAGATCTTTCGGCTTTTGAATAGAACCCATTGACAAATCGGCAGCTGACTTAGCAAATGCGCTGAAATCTGGTTGACCCAATCCATTGAAACCAAGATTACTTAATCCTTTGTCCGTGTTTGAGAAATCTAAGCCACCCATTGGAGCACGATTTTTGTAAAAGTCGTCGTACTTCATTTTCACATTATTGGAGAAGTTCAGCGGCAGTGATGAGTCTAGCTTTTGTCTTTTATCTGGCGGGCCACCACCGAGAAAACTGACCGCAGCAGCTGCATCGTCAGCGATTTTTTCTGCCAATTTGTCGGCAGTCAGCTTCCCATCGGTGCCTGATTGACGTGACATGAAGCGTAGTTTGTCTTCGTTTTTGCACCATCCCCGCAGTGTGGATTCGGGAACGCCAATGTCGCGAGCCACCGACGCCTTGGACTCACCGTCGTGAATCCGTTGGATGGCGTCGATTTTGTCGCTGGCCGTCAGATGACGAAGTGGTCGTTTCCCTTTCGTCGATGTCATTTTGTGGGTGTCGACTCCTAAAATCACACAAAGCAATAAATAATGATTAGTATATTGGTAACAGAGTTCAGCACAATCTATAATTGATAAAATTGTTTCACGATTGAGTGGGTGACGAGAGAGTTTTCCTCAAGCGAGAGTAAACTCAAGACGCCAGCCAAGTCGAATGCGAACTGCTCTATGCGCATGGGGAATTTCTGAGAGGGGAAACAGGTTAAGACATATACAGAGAGGCGCGTACATAAACACACGCACAACTTTTAAATGGGGAAGGGATGGCGCGGCGTTTTAACATTTTTATGCATGCGCTTCGCTTCGAGTATTGAAAAGCACGTGGCAATGTTTACAATGGTTTTTATGTACAGCGCGAACCGGCAGACTCATAAAATAAGTACATACGAGTATATACCGTACGATAAACCCATATCGTGTAAATAGAAGTGTGCATCACTCGTACATAATATGACGTGTATGCATGAACGAGAACGTATGTACCGCCGTACAACTTTTATTACTCTATCACATGGGCAAATTTAAAAAGTCCTTATGGCTTTAATGAATGTTTATGTAACATAAATATATTGTAATGTGATTGATGTTCTCTCTTTCATATTTGCGGCTAAATGTTATTATTGAAAAGTACCGCCAAATGCCAATGTACCTGCCCCCAATTCGCTGCAAAAATTAAATAAAAAACATCTCCCCACGTTTCCTGTTGAGTTTTCATTTAAAATTGAATTAATCCCTCTTTTAGTGGCATCGCGCTTCATGCACGGCGCTCCCCTAGTGCAGTCAGCAGTGCCCGACTTGCTCTGCACGTTGTTAT
Organism: Sylvicola fuscatus; assembly: GCA_026546915.1. Classification (NCBI taxonomy): domain Eukaryota; kingdom Metazoa; phylum Arthropoda; class Insecta; order Diptera; family Anisopodidae; genus Sylvicola; species Sylvicola fuscatus. The sequence continues at coordinate 21,201 of JANSTS010007966.1, read as the reverse complement.
TGTCAGTGGTCAATTCCCTTTTACTGGGATGCCTTTTAATTTGTTTAGGCAGCATACGCACGCGACCAAACTGCAGGTTCGAGTAATAAAAGTGCAAAAAATAAATTGCCTGCATTTTTGAATGGACTGTACCACGAGCAGCAAAGTGGCTCGCGGTTCTGTTGAAAACCGAAATGTTTCATGGAATTTAATCGTTTGAGAAATTGTGCTGGAGTTATGATCTATGAATAGTACATTTCGGAAAAGTTCAGCTGTTCCCACTGCACAATGCACATAGCTTTTATGTATTGTGAAAATACTTTTACTTTCATGATAACTATTAAGCTTGGGGCTGGGGTGGTTTGCAGAATGGCAGGAGGAATCGCACATAAGCGAGTCGAGATATTTCTCATGTGCGTCTCGTCTTACACAACATTTTTATGAATTTTTCACGTTCATGTTGATATTGGGAGCATGTACTTTGTACATAAAATGTGTTAAAAGAATGGCTTGCCAGGAAATATTGTAGGCGCCACGTCGACGCAATTTTTTATTTAATTAATGTTTTGAAAAATTTTTAAGTCTGTGGTCAGTTGAATAACTTAATTACAGATTCAAATGGAACCAAATTGCATCTCGATTTTAATGAAATTTTTTGGAGATAAAACCAAAAAAAAAAATCTATCTGTCAAAACGCGAAAATTTGCTGCGCCACTGCTTATCTTTCAAAAATGTATTTTTTGGTCATTAGGTGGTTTTGATTTAAATACAGTTAACACTTTAATTTGAATTTTTTTTATGGATAAGCAACAAGTCGCAAAATTAACTAACAGATTCTTCAAAAACAATTTCCACTTTCACAGAAAACTATTAAAATATTTTTTCTTGAATTAGGTCATTATTTCACATAATAAAACGTGTAAATTCCCTGAATGTTAAGTGGGGCAGGCAGTACCAAGGCAGTACAAATGCAACATAATTCGTGGTATTTGCGACGGCATCGCCAGACTTTAAAGAAGCAGGAACTCAAATGTTTTGGCACAATTTTCTTTTTCTTTTACAATAATTGTATAAACGGCTTTTCATTTGTTTTATGCTAACTTTTCTGAAGAAAGCGTTACGAAACTCACCTTTTTCGAAAAATCCGAAATCAAGGAAATAGTCCTTGCCGCGATCAATTTTGACTGATTTTATTTTATACCACAGGACGTAAAAAGAATTTAATTAGTTGCATATACAGCAAACTACACAAACACACTGCCACTTCCTTTCAATAAAGTGGCTCAGTCTTTTTATTTTATATTTAATTTATTTAACAAAAAAAAACTATTTTTTCCAGTAAGCACCAATTTAGAACAATTGTTGTAATTTCGTATTTTCACTTGCGAGGTGCACGGCTGTATCGCTTTGCTAACCGAAACTGAAACGGTACCAGCACAATGCCACAATCGCCACACTCTAATAATCCAAATAAAATATTGCTAATTGTCACTTAATTCCAATCAATTTAACAATCCTTGCCTATTGTTTTGTTTTCACATTTAATTACATCCACAATTCAGCACATCCAAAAAAAAATGTACAAAATAATCGTGCGCACCAATGTCCTTGAGTCACTACCCGTACTCACAAATGATTCACCGCTACACTATCGCACAAACAACCGCTTCCAGAGACACCGCACACACTTTTGATGCGAATTGCGATCGCACAATGCCGTCAACTCTGAAGCGCAGAAAATGCCGAACTCCTCGCGCGCGCCGCACTTTCTAATGTGATATGCGAGCGGTAAGCGGCTGATAGTTCTCGCCTATGGTTGTGTGGTCGTGTGTGAGTGTGTGAGTGCGCGGTCCGACCGAGCGACAACGTTTAACGGTCAAGCAGCGGGACGCGTTACGCGACGCGACACAACGTCGCTCTCAGAATCACACTGAAGATATCCACTTATACACTTTCCGGTGCGCTACTTCTGATCACGGCGATCCTGATTTTGAAGGCGCCTCCTGTTGGCGGCCCAAGTATATAAAAGATGATACACCAGTTGAACGCGCCTCGCTATCTTTTCTGTTTTCGTGTACTTTCCGTTCACAATTAAATTCACCACCACCCTTCAAGTCGAGCGAGAATCCACATCTGACGACTGCGAACCGAGAATGACTGCTGACATACTTTCACAAAATCACAGTAGGCCGCTTGGCGCTTATTTATTCGTCGCGCCGCGCCGCGTCGCGCTGCACCGTGCCGTTCGGATAATCGGATCACCCTACAGGGTCTGGCGGCTCAGATTTTTTACATAAAACATACCGAACAGGCCTAAGTCGATATATGTCGTGTAACAGTGAATTATGAAAAACAACAAATCAACGTGCTCGTACGATATTGGACTGGACTGGACACTGTCGGTCTGTACTCTTCAAAGTTTGGCGGGACTCTGAGTTAACTGCATTAGAAAACTAAAGAGTAAAGTCTAATCTAAAATCTAAATACACACAAACTTGGGGTGGTTTTGTGTATGTGTGGGTATTTTGGGGTGGCAATCGCCATTCGCTATTCGCCGCATCGCGTAATACATAAATTGCTTTCGCCTTTCGGTCCGATTCTAGCGCTGTTCTCGAGACTCCAAGCCTCCAAGTACGCGTTCACTGTTCTTTAACTATATGGTCGAGTTGTTGTGGCTGTGTGCTCGCGTGTGTGAGTATTGTGTTCAGTATACACTACTCACTACATTCTCGAGCATGTAGTGTGGCACGCTCATGCCGCTCCAGTCTCCAACTCTCCAGCATCCGCCGATACCCATTCCACTGTGGCGAACATCCCTCTTCACTTGTGCGATACTTTGGCTTTATCCGGCGTTCGTGTATAATTGCATGGAGATGTGCGACGTCGTCAGCGACGTCGTGAGTCGCCGCTAACGGCTAGCGTGGCGAGAATGGTACACCCTTGACTTGGACGCTGGAATACTACGGCAAGAATCTGCGATATTATGTTCATAATAACATGTGACGATGCAATTGAATATGTGAAAGGTGTGCAAGTAAGCTTGAATCGCGAATTCATTATATAATTCAATGGAAGTCAGGAGCAAGGATTTATGTATTTTAGGATGGCGGTGACTCGTCAGTCGTCGACTGAAGCCTATCGCTACAAAAAGTAGCCGCTGTTGTTTTGTTTTCGCGAGTCGCGTTTTTCTTTGTGTTTCGACACACGCGCTTGTTTGAAATTACGAAGGGCTTCTTCTGCTTTCAGCTGCTGCACGTTGCGAGGTGGGGTGGCTGAATGCTGTTTAGCGTGTGGGGTGGCCGGTGGTTGAAAAGATGTGTGGCATCTACATATATGTATACGTAGATATTGCGTGTAAAGGACGGTATTGTGTATACTCACGACTCACGA
>JANSTS010007966.1:5859-17732 GCA_026546915.1 Sylvicola fuscatus | reverse complement strand
ACTCACGACTCACGAGTCCTAGGGAGGAAACCGAACGCGGCAAGACGACAGTGCAGGTCATATATACACATTGGACACCAAGTGTGTGTATGTGTAAAACTGTATGTATTTATATCGTAAGTGGATGCGCGCACTTCGTTTGATCTCGCAAGTTATTGGGGGTGGCTGGTTCAGCATAGTCAGCATAGTATGTTCATGTTGTTCATGCTGCTGAATGGCACTGGCTATTCGATGGTCCGGTCTATGCTCACACGCATCACACATATCCTTTATAGTGGTATGCATCTTATGAGAAATGTATGTCGACTGGATGTGTGCGATACGTCGTACATATATGAGAATGTGGGACGTAAGAACGCGCCGTTGGCACGTTTGTGTGTACGGCGGAAATCTCGCGCGTGAACATGGCTAGTTTGGGCGATCTGGCGGACGGCGACTTGCGAGTTGCTAGCGACGGCCGACGAGGGTTGTTGGCTTAAATGAGAATGACTGAACCATGTGTATGTGTGTGTGTGTGCGTTGGGTGGGGGCGCATGTTTGTTCTGCAGAGAAGATGAGATATAAAGACGCGGAGGACCATCTCCAAAGGAGGCGACGGACAGGGGACAGCGTACTGTATAACGACTAGCGACTAGCGACTAGGCGAGTGTAGCGAAGGCCGAGGACCATCGAGAGCGACGTGATGAACGCGATATACATACATCATATACGTGTGCTCGCACAAGTATTCATATATGGTTTGATTCAATGTGTGGTTGCGAAGAGTTAGACCGCATTTTGTGTACGTATGTACATATAAGATTAAGGAGCATAGACTTTGCAGTAAAGGCGCGAGATGCTGTACTTGTACGATGTATGGAATTGTCGCCGCGGATGGGAGATAGGTCTAACGAATGAAGACTTGAGTGCACCGCTTGATTTATGACGATGGGTTGTTTGCGTGTTTTATTGTCTTGGGTGTTTTTCTTCAAACGGTTTGTTGATAATCGGAATTGCGTGGAAATTTCATACACTCGTACCTTTCTGCAAAGTTATTACAGGCCATAACACTTGAAGTTGGGGGAGTTATTATGGTTTTTTTTAGGTTTTTCTATATTGTTATAGTTTTGTCATTGAAAATATGTTATTTTGAGTTTCTACAAATTAAGTTAAGCCATCACTGACTATTGTTCGAATATAGATATTATCAAGAAAAGCATTTCTAAGATTGAATTTTTTGACATACGCTTATCAAAGTAGGCGCAGAGTGTAAAAACTAAACACTTACGACATTTTTATTGTCTTAACTTTCCTTAAATTACCAAGGATTATTATCCTTTAAAATTGTTGATTGACAGATATATCAGTTAACATGATTTGTGTTGCTGTCCACTAAGCAACAAAATTACTTTTGATATTTTGATGGTGCATATTGGAAATGTTTTTATGAGTTTCATCCGCGCTACCATAAACACGAACCACTATATATGTAGTATCATATATGTATGTTGGTCGATTGTGTGTACAAGTAAAGTATAAAAAAAGCGGCAGCAGTGAGGCCGAAACACTCGGCAAAGAAAAAAAAAAACAAAGCATCAAAAGTACATACAGTAAAATAACGGTGAAAAAAAGCGCAGAATAGCGTAAACGTCCAAGTTAAAAAAAAAGCATATATGTATGTAAGAAGAGAAGAAAAAAAAGACCCATCGACGAAGAAGATGATGAAGGAAAATGGAAAAAAAGTCCGTCCGAGAAGGGTCGCCTTTCTATATTTTCCCTGATGCTGAGTTTGAATCGCGAGGCTATAAGCATCAAGAAAACACATTGGGAGTCGGTGGGGTGGCCGATTTGTGAGTGGCACAGCGGATAGGAATAGAAAGGGGTGGCGAGGGGTGGCGAAGGGTGAGGGGCACTGATGGCTAGGTCGGCGGGTGGTCGACGTTAGGAAATATTTTGAACGACAAGAGGCGAACATACTAGGTTTTCCCGCATATAAGATGTGAAGGTGGGTGATTATATGGACAGGGTTGCGTTTTCTTTTGTCCATTCTATGCGACAGTCGCCCACACATGCATATATCTAAACATACGTATGGATATAGATATAGACGAGTACATTTCTCTATATTATGCTGCAAGAATTGTTTGGCGTATATCGCGAAACGCGTTAATACGAGGGAGTGTATGGCGTGTATCATATATGTGTACATATAAGCATGTGGGTTGAACATGTGTGTTCAAATGGAGATGCCAAAAATATCGCCGTAGGGTTGATCGCGAAGTTGAGAAATAAAGGCGCGCATATACGTCCATATATGTACGTATATCTGTAGATATATTTATCTGTACGTGTCATGTGTCCCATGTGCGAGTTCATACAAAATACGGATAGTGTTGAAGGTATACCATGTATGCATATATGGATACATATATATATATATATATATAAGCGGATAGTATGCTGTAGAATTATTTGAGGGGGATGAGAAATCTGTGGGCTGTTCGCTGTGTAGTGTGTACATGAACGAGCTGCTGTGAAGCCAACAACAAATAAATGCGCTGTGCCGTGCCAGATACGCGGTGGTGATGCGATGAGGGTTGGCGAATGGATGGATGCTAAAAGAAACGCGCAAAAGGATAACGAAACGAAAGAAACGGTTGGACATGTGAGAGCTGAGAATATATAGAATAGCATTAGAAACAAGGGTAGCAGATTTTTTTCAACCAATTTTTTTTTTTTGCCTGCTAGAGGCCCCGAGGGTGATACGAAACTCTTCCAACGCAGAATTGTGAGATTCTTCTGATTTTGTACCCATTATCATGTAGAATTTCGCTTCACGATGTACATAGTATGGTGTGTAGGTATATATACACGTACGTTTATGCTGTACGAGCATCACGTGTGTCGCTCCTACTACTTGTCTTTTAAATGCACACATACAGGGTGAGTCGCTAATAGTTTTTGTTTGGCGAATACAGCCAAAGCTGTACTGTCTGAAGAATTTTTTCCGATATCTTATTTATAGCGATGCGACTCAACTCTATCAATAAGCCGGTATGCATAGCAAACTTCTTATTATTATTATTCAATCAATATATTGGATCCAAAGAATCCAGAAACTATAGTGTCCAAGCAGGGAAAAACCCACGAAAATAAGTCCAAAGGGACTTACATGTACGCAGTGAGCGATATGAGAAATCGAGAAACACACGCGACATATAAATTTAGGGCGATATTGCCCTGGGTGGTTAGCACAATGACGATCAATTTAGACACGCGTGGAGATTTTCCACCCTGCATCATATATGTACATCTTATGTATACACCGCACGCACGATTTACTGAAACTCAACTGTATATGCTTGCCTTATGTTCAGTCCGCCATGTCGCGCCGCGAGAACTCGCGCTTTATTCGCGGATCGCGATATAAATTACAATTTACAAATTCAAGAAGCGTCGGTGGCTCTGTTCACACCGGCCTTGCGGTCGTCTCGTCTTTCACACAGGAGAAAAAAAAACAACGCGAAGATTTCCAAGAATCGCTTTAAGAAATGCGTTTCAGCTAAATATGTTTCTTCAACACGAAAATGTATGCTTGCTTTGTGCACTTATTGGTGCAAAATTCAACCTTTAGTCGTGAGTCGTGACTCGTGAGCCATCAAATTGTATTCATTCCTCTTCTCTTTTCATATTTCACAAATCACAATACACATGTGATGGCACAGCGAGTGTATTTGCTGGAATAAATTACCAAAGGACGAAAGGATCATATACATGATATTGGCGTTTCCGTGCGTTCGCTTTTAATATTTTTGCTTTCTGCAATACACTAAACTACAAGGGATAACGGATCTATCTTGCGTATTTATTGTTTAGAGAGATATTGGGCACATTCTAGTACAATGGAAACTCTTTATAGGCAGCTGCAAGATACGCAGAATTTAAGAAGCTATAAGACAGCAGGTAGGAATGCTGGCTTTAGCTCCTATAGAAATTACACTACATTGACATATATGTGTAGTATGCACATATATATGTACATTTATGTAACGCACTGGAACTACCCTCCTTCATGTCCGAGTGGCAATCTATTTTGGCCGGATTTAATAAACATTCGATGTTGGACTCGCTCGCAATCACTTCGTGAATGTGTTCTCATGCAATGCTGCTGGGCCACCCCTTGCTTGGTGACAATTTAACGCGAAATCGCCATTTCTTTGGACAGCTAGCCTTAGCAGAAAAAAGGGGGCGAAAATGGCTTTCTGACCATGCCTGTGTGTATCCACAATTCACATATCCGTGGAAGAGGAAAACGGGCAAAATAAAACGAATTCTATATAAGTACATACATATCATGTGGATATGTGTAAAGAAAATTGGAAAGAATAAGAAAACACATCAGCTACTTTTTTTCTACTACTCGTATTTTCCTGCTTCGCCATGCCACTCGCTATCCAATAGAACGGCCGAATGGTTTGCTCTTTTAGGTATCGCATTATTACTTATTTTCTCCTCTATATGTGTATATGTACATATATGCCAACCCAGTGGTTGTTTTTTTTTTTCTTCAATTTTGTAAGGTATATGTATGTACCTACTTTGTGCAGTGTTCAGACGTTTTTCCTTTTTCCCGTCAATTGTAGCCTGCCTAGCGGCCAAAATATTTTCCTCTTAAATTTCCACAAATTCTTAGCGTTACTATAACTATATGGGGCGCGCGGTTCTCATATATTACAACACATGTCCGTACGGCGCGGCATATACGGATTTGGGATATGTCCACTTTGAGTAGCCACGCCACAGTCAAAAGAGAAAATTTCCTACGACTAAGGATGCTGAGTAAATTGCGGTTATATGATCACTTAATTTCTGGAACATATGCTGTTTTCATCCCTATAGGTTAAGGATTAATTCAAATTTCGTTTTTATAATCTTTACTACAATATAAGTATTTTAAACTTATTTAACGAACAATTCAATCAATAAATAAAACATTCTGGTAAAGAGTCAGATCAGGATGTGCACGTTTCCAAAAAACCAATTGACACGGATTTTATTGGTGCTTTTCATAACTCACAATGCGTCTTAAAATGCATCGTTTCTTGGTGTAGTATGAAGGTTTCCTCTTTCACGAATTTAAGTGAACAGCGGCCACAAAATTGGTAAAGTCTTTACCTACTGGATCCTTCGTATATAGGCCTTTTCTTGACATTTTTCAACATAAAATTTGTACTTATACTATTGCACCTAAATAGAACATGCAAGCTATAGGCGGGAAAAAACGCGTTGACGATGTTCGTCGAATATATTGCAAACGTTACACATTTTGCGTATACAAAAAAAGTCTTGTATTTACTAACATTCTGTATATATACCCGGCAGTAAATAATAGATGAAGGCCTGTGGGAAGAAGTGTGATCTTAAATAATGCGAGCGCGGGTAAAACGATATATAAGAACGTTTTTTGCACTATGTAGACTGTTGTCGGTTCACGCTGCGTTTTAATGATGGCGCGCGTTTTGCACCCTCGCAACATGGAACTCGCACGAATGACTAATGTGTGATTGTGCAGCGTATATGTTATATGTATGTTCATTGTTCACTCCTCCGTTGATGAAATCTTGAAAATAATATGAAAATTGTTTTATTGTCTTTAATAAGTTCCCACATGACGTTATTTCTTATTAAAAATCTATATTTATTAGGAATATCAGAACCCCAATGCTTTTTAGCGGGTTAACAAATGATACAATTATTGTGTCTGATATAAAAGGTGAAGTTGTTGACTTTTACATGCGTTTCCCTAACTATTTCCATAAATTAAATAAACTAAATATGATTAACTATGCACATGTTGGCATGTAATTGTTCCAAATTCAGATTATCTCTAATCGTTTGTTTTGTTACTTGGACGCTGTAATCGTTTGACAAAGTAATCGCTAACATATGTATATAATTTTTTTTTATCACATACTTAGTTTTCAGCGATGTCGCTCAATAAACATCGCGTGTCAAAAATAAAGTTAAATGCAATGCAACTGCAAATATTCGCTTCTTTATTTGTTGTCATTTAAAAGTAAAGTAAAGATATTGGCCGCTTCAAAGTCCACTGCTTTCTCTTCGCTTATCAGTTAAAAGTTATTTTACGTATTTCATGTACGTCATTGTAGGCGACATAAGAACATCTGAAACAGTTTCCACGGTTAAACCCCATTAATTTATGGGTGTCAATTGTTGTTGCTTTCTAAATTCTTGATATCATTTCATATTCGATAAGGGATGTTGTCAGAATTTCACGGAATGGCTCTATAGTTCATTAGGAACGTTGCACAAATCCCAATGCGTCGCTGTGGGTATAATCTCGGACATTTGCTTAGCTGAGCCAATTAAGCATTCATTATTTGTATGTACACAACATATGTATATAGATGTCTGATTATTATACATATTTATGGTCGTCTTTTTGGCCGTCTATAATCTATACAAGTATATCGCCGTTTCTTACGCCACGAACTGGGCTTGTCGCCACCAACCATTTACAAAATAAGAAGACATGACAGAAAGGAAATAAAAAATCTTTACGGTCGGAAAGCGCACATATCTGGACCATGTACTCGTGTTTGTCCAAAATGACGCAGTCGAGGCGAAATATAGTCAGCAAGGAAGAAGAAGAAGCAAAAAAAAAACAATGTTATTGCAGCGGCTGGGTGGTCTACTTACAGAGCAATTTATCCATCCGCATGGAAAAGGCGGGCACAACAGCATAGCGTCTCACCAGCACAACTTCGACCCACCAAAAATATCAAACATCGGCGACAGAGCGTTTCTCATCAGGACATATCTCGCAAGACGGTTGATCTATATATATGTACCTATTATAGTGTACTCGTATATGCGCTCGTACAATAGGTGTAGTTATACTGCAAATGCACTGGAGTGTTTGTGCATGAAAAAGCATTCGCGAAAATCAATGATCCGTTGTGATTTTGGCAAATTCACCCTCTGGCATTATTGCAATTCGTCGTCGCGGTGTGAGCCACACAAGTACATATTGTACAATATAGTATTACTTCTTTCTTTCTTTTTTTTTGCGAGAATCGGCGTCAAAACCATGAGTTTTTTACCCTATGGAACATGTGTGCAGCTACAACAGTACAACGGTGTATGTACAATTGAGCATAAATGTATATACTTCACAAAGTGGAGGCCTTTTACCCTGTATTTTAATATCGCTGAATTGGCGCAATAATTTTCTCACGAGGCGGCGCGACGCGACGAAACGCGACACGACCGCAGAAAACTGAAGAAACACGTTAATTGTTTTTGTTTTTATTTTGTTTTAGTTGTAAGAAACGCATATAAATGTAACAAAAGCCATTACTAAATTTGAAATGACGTTTTGAAGAGGCTTCATATTGTTTTAGCGAGCTATGCGTGTGATTTGTTCAGACATTTTTTATGTTGCCCTGGCGCGACGTGGAAGCCGAATGGCTGTCGAGAACAACGGTAGTTATGTGATTCAAGATATTTCGGTTGAACTAGACATGCAAATTTGAAATCAACTCAGGTGTTCCGAAAAGGACAATTTCTTATGTGTGTTGACCAATGAAAATGATTGGATTCTCGATTCCTACGATTTTGAGAAATACAATTTGCCCGGTAGCTGGGCCGTATCAGGAGAATGCACAATCATGTACAGCCGTATAAGAAACTGCAGGCATCAGGCTGCATCTATACCGTCCCAACTGTACAATGCTTCACATGCGGTGTATGGATGTATGATATGGACGTTGTACAATGTACATCGTACATGCACATTCGCCTGCCAAGAAATGTCGTGGCTAAAGAGAAGCATCCACACCACACCACACCACACCATATTCAGGCTGTGCACGACCGTCTTTCCATCCCATCGCTGTCGCATCAACCCCGCATATATCGCCATCATCCCAAGCCACCATTGCACCGTCGCGTCATCCGCACTATAGATTTAGTCACCATCGGCCATCTTCCAACCACACAGTACAGATATATGTACATATATGGCGAAATATATTCGTATTGTTCGGTGACTGCAGCAATGTCCACTATGTCTAAGGCAAAAGCGGTTAGAATCTACAATCTACATATAACACTTCTCTAGATGGTTATGCATATCCATATGTGTAACACTATGTACATCACATCATCCATATCTATTGTATGCGGAGATATAAGCAGCCGACTAGATGGTATAAATTTGAGCTCCTTGAATGAGCCCACACTCTCGCACTCACGACTCGGACAATGGGAGCAATAGCACATATACATACATTTATTCAATCGTCCATCACAAGGATGAGGTATTTCTCATGTTGTGTACATTTCTGGGCTTCAGAACATCGACGGCATATAGACCATCTAGGCTATACAGCTACATTTCAAGGATCTTACCAAATATAGATTTTAAACATATGTAGAAGCGAAGATGTGCCTCCGTGTAATGGATGCTGGCATTGCATTAATTTCCAGTTTACACATCCCATTCTCAAATCCTTGCATATATGTAATGAGACATTTGAAAATTGTTTATCCAAAAAAAGAAAACACTGAGCGAGAAAGATGATGATACTCGTAAAGCTGTTAACTTGGCACTATTGTGCATAAAACAGAAAAATCTAAGTTTTATCCTTATCAATGTCTTTTTGCATCAAAATCGCCACTACAAAACGGCTCTAAATGAATGTAAATCCGCTCTAAAACAAAGTTCAACTGCCTAATGGTAAGCGCGGTAATCATGTGCCACATAAACCTTCAATCAATAATGCATAACTAAAGATCAAAGTTCTTCTAAGAAGATAAGTGATTATATGAACACCATAAAAGTACCTGACCTAATCTGGAGACATCTAATACAAACAATAATTTATGCATATGAGCGAAATGCATCTTTCGGTGATATAAGTGTGCAAGGGATGATGATTAATGATAAAAATTAGGGTGAAATTCTTTCACGTCTTAACTAGATAAGTACACACTACAGCAACTCTCTAACTGTGCATGAGGACCTGTGTCGCCAACGAAGAAATATGAAGCGCGAGCGCGATTCCAAAAAGTGCCATGACTCGTGGGGTGCCAATCACATGTTAAAGAAATTTGCTGCACGCGGAACAACCCCAATAGATTAATTTAATCACGCGGTGAATTTTATGAGCATCGCACACGGTTGCGCAAAGTCATAAAATCTTTATAAAATCTTACGGTATTCGTTTTTATTTTATACCCTTTCTTTGTGTGTATTGTATTTGAGAACCGAAGCAGATTCACCGAAAACTTTTATTAGGTGAGCGCGTGAAAATGCGCGATTTTGCATTTGTATATGTAATTTATGTCACACTATCTGAAACTAATCCGGCCACAGACAATAGACTGTCAGTTGGCAATAAAAGAAAAAAAAAATAATGCAGATGAGGGGACTTTAGTCGACAGTAACGGAGCAATCACTTCCAAAACTTAAGGGTTTCGAAAATTAACCATAGACAATTTGACAACATTACAATTCTTCTCTTTCATCGAAGTTTAGCTCCTTTGTGAAAGTGACAAGCGTTCGTGTAGCATGTCAACTTTCTTGTCTTCATTCTTCAAAACATTTTTATTCATTGAATCTATCTATCTTTCATTGATAGGGTTAAAACAAGGAATGATATTAAGCTGCTAACAGCTAAAACGGTCAGCATAAGGGGTGATCATTGAATGAAATAGAGACAAGACCATATATTTATATCAGTATGTTAGAAGTCGTAAATGTTGTTGCTGCCACATTATACGGTTGTTGTTGCTCTTGATAAAATATAAATAAGTCTACTAGAGATTTATGTGCATTTGCAAAGTGTTGGCTCCTTCGTCTCGTTTACGTATTTGCCAATTCAGTTATAAGAGCATATGTATTGTATATGGGGGAGTAGTGTTATGGGGCTTTTTTGTTGGCCACTTTATTATTATTTTTTTTTTATGTACACATTCGTTTTGATTCTGCTTGCTTGTCCTTTCATAATGTCTCAATCATTACGGTAGGTCAGTGCAACATAATCTCTGTATAATGTACGACCAACATACATAAATATACAGATATTATACGCTAGCTGTAATAGTGTAGTATGTATTCCCCTTGCCTACATGTATTGTGTTATGTGGTCTATCAGTCGTAAAATCAAATATTCTGCAACGATGTTTAAGGGTATTTTGATTGAATTGGTGTTTCCTTTCCTGCCATGCAGTCTAGTAACTATGACGATTATCGACCTTGCATACCTTTCGAATGGCGAGTGATATTTTTTTGGGGAGGATACACTTTGCTGAATGAATGAATATTAATGGGAAATTGTTGATGAATGAATGCCGAACGAAGTGAAAACGACAATAATTGCTGTCAAGTTAACTAATCGCTTTATCTTTCTTTACGCTTTGGTATTAAGCCCACCACAATTTTATCAAATAAAGAGGTAAAAGTTTTAATTCTTGGTTATATGGTTCTTACGATTGTTTCATAAATTCACTTAAAACAATTGGTTTTAAAGAAGATGTATTGAACTCTGATTTATTGTGTTGGTGAACATTTAATATTCATTGTTTTATAAGCTTGAGAACCACTTGAATTTATATACCCAAATGCGGGAATTATTGAGGATTTAAATAATATACAAATCTTGTATGACTAATTTTTTCCTTTTTTGATGTTATTTGTTCTAAAATCGTATTTTTTACCCACTAACTTTTTGTATTCAAACATTCACCTTTTTTGAAAATGAATAGTTTTATTAGCTTTTGCATACTTTTCAACTTAGTTTATATCCGCTGTACTGGCATATATTCATTGTACATATGCTCACTAATGGCTCAGTCATAATTAGCGGGACACAGTTTTGTGCGTTTCCTAGAATGGTGGAAGTATCTCCCAGTTGACTCATTATACACGTTCTTTGGGAATTTGCAAAGTAACGAGGCCTAATTTAGTGGAAACCTTTTCACATCAGCCTGCACACGTTCATGTTGAAAGATGCGTGTTAATAAAGCGTCCTTGGAGATAAATTCTGTACTATTTTAGAGCATCAACGTCAACTGACCAACATGACACTTGCGTTTGGTGTGCGAAAAACGAAAACTACAATGCTCCCGGTTTCGCCCAGATTTTAATTTCTCAGCAAATTTTTAGGTTTATAGGCTTCTACAGCTTTTTTGTTTCCAATAAAAGCACCAATTGCAACATGTAAAATTTTTCGCGAATTCGCAACTCCATTCTGTAGTCAAATTATTTTGAGTTGTTAAAATGTTATCTGAGCGATATTTGAATTTTGTTTGAAAAATGAAAAGTTTATATTTCTACACTCTTCTGTATAATTATGGTCTCTGGATGAAGATATCCTTTTTTTAAGTGGATTATAATATTAAATATGAAATTGCTATCTGACTGATTTTATTATTGGGAAACAATTGTGGTTAAAAATTATAAGTACATTGTCGTGACATAAAAGGTTGTTAATTTTTTTAGCAAACATTTTCTGATACCAAATCAATCAAATGCACCAATATTTATAAATTTATATAAATTATTATTTGTTTCATTCTTATAAAAATAATCATTTAATTATTTGGAGAAATTATGCTTGTGGGTGATGGTCCATATGAGAGAGACAATAAAACTGATAATTATTGACCTTTACTCCCATTAACAGTTTACACTGCTTTTGAATCTAAATTTGTGTGATCTCATTAGCCAAAGAATTCATTGAGTGGAATATTGAGTCGATTGGATCGTAAATGATAATCGATATATCCGGAATTGACAACATGTGGTATCACGTTGCATTATTTAATGCTTCCTCTGTTTATCAAAACGCAGCGAGTGCAAGAATTGG
>JANSTS010007955.1:34669-45443 GCA_026546915.1 Sylvicola fuscatus | reverse complement strand
TGACATCCCGCCAAATAACATACATTTATCATAACCTAAAGATGTTAAATTGAAAACAATTTTAATAACATCACAGTTAAAAAAAAAGATTTAATTACAAAATGTATCGTCGCCGGAAAGTAAATTCAACAATAGAAAACAGCACTTCAAGTTTAGTGGACAAATCAAGTCAAACCCAACGATCTTCACTTCAAATTCTGCGCGATAGAAATGCTGCTAGTACAAGCAAAATTCCGGTAATTTAAAACACAATTTATTACATTCTGAATTCATTGTTTTAACAGATGATCTTTTTGATATTAATAAATTCCTAATTAAATATGTTTTAAGCGAATGGATATTGTGGAGGAGAGTGATGAAATGATTCCTCCCAGTCAACCGTTGACCCAAAGTCGTTTTGCATCCCAGCGCAGCAATTTGATGGCAAGTCGCATGTCTCAGAGCATTCAAACCATCATCAAGGTTCATAATTCCTATTACGAAAGTGTTTTATCTGAATGTGGAGTTGCAATTGACAATGTGGAATGTTTTGTCATAAGTAAGATAAAATTTGTCCCCATAATTGTTAAATTTATCATATTAACAGTATGTTATGTCCTTAGATACTGACCATATAAAGTTCATTCGCAAATTGCGAGAAACTTTAAAATCAAAGTCAAACTTTCCTGCAAATATAAGAGACTTTATTAAGGGATTAAGTGAGTCCATTCAAAATAGAGAAGAACTTATGAAGGTGCTCAGTTGTGCGCGGGTAAGCGATCTGAAAATGCATAAATCCTTTAGAGTAATCGCACTTTTTTTTTGCAGATTGATATTCCAACAAAAGAAACCTCACTTATATCCCACGGAAGCTTGATGAAGAACTTTGTCGTCATAGACTTTCTGCAAAAAGATATAATTGAAGTGTTGCTCAAAAAAATTAAGGAAATATCATATGATGAGGAGACTCTTGACGAATTGAGTGTCATTCCATTAATTTTTGAGCAGCTCAAATTTATTGATCATTTTTCGCATGGAAAACAACTCTTTGATAATATATTAAATTTACTTGATTCCGCCACACCAACTGGACGACGCCAGATTATCGCTTCACTAGAGGATGTCGTCGACTCAAATAAACACGATGAACTGGCAGTTAAAATTATGTAAATCTCTTTTCAGCATAAATGTTTCAATTTTATTGATGTAATTGATTTTAGGACAATTATAACAGATGACAACGAATTTTTGGATCCTTCAATAATTAACGCATTGGCCAATATTTCACTGAGTCCCAAAATTCAAAGTAAAGTCCGGAACAGAATAGTTCAGTATTTGCAGGAAAACACCAACACAATGGAGGTAAAATCATAAAAGTAATTCATAATTTGAAAATTTATTTAAAATAAATTAATTTATTATAGGTTTTTCCAACATTCTGCAAATTGGTTTTGGGTTTTAACATTGAAGAATCCAGTCAAATTCAAATGGTAAATTTTTTTTTATATTAATTGGTTTTCTATTTAATTTTCTTTTTTTCTACAGATAATTAAAGATCTACGAAAGTGCTTAGACTGGAGTAGTTCCACCAAACCACGTCCTGAAATAAATGCGAATCAAATGGAAGTATTCAGTTGCATTAAAACATTTCTAATTTCATCTCAAATGCTCTCGGATGTTTGGCTAAAATTGATTGCTGCAGAAGAATCTCCAAAACCAATCGACGTTTTAATATTATTATTGATGATGGAAATTGATGAGGAAACTATTGCCAATATTACGCAAATCGTACGTTTTTTTTCCAATGTGGAACCAATAATTGTGATCAACTTATTTGTATTTTTCAGATGAAGAAGAAAATAATGGCAGAAATTTTCACAAAGGAATTGATCGCAGATGTCGTCCATTATTTTCCTCGAATCTTGTCGGAATATTTAGACGTAATGTTGGATGTCATGGACGATCTATTTCGGAACAAGGAAACCGTGGTTTCTCACTTCTCGGAGCAGTGTTACAGGTCTTTGTTTCCAACCTAAATACTTGACACAATTACCAAATCTAATTTTGTAGATTATTTTTCAAAATTGAGGAATGTGATCGTAAAGTATTGATAACACGTTTAGTGGACTTTGCCTGTGAACAAGACAGCGACAGTGAAGACGAAGGCATGGAAGAAGAAAAAATTGTTTCTAACTCAATGTCACTTTTAAATGATTTGCATAAGGATTACATTGCTGACATGCAGAAGAACGATCACCAGTTTTTAGTACGTATCACTGATCAATGTAAATGGCCAAATCTCTAAAATATCCTCCTAACTACAGCAAATCTTGGACCAAATCAATGAATTCAATTTATCTCAATATCGAATGGTCATTAACATTTTGTGCTCTCTCGCGTATCCACCACCTCCTTTGGAGGCATCTAAAGAATTACAAACACAAATTGATATGTTAGTGAAGAAGAGGGTAGCCAGTGGAATCGTGTCGTAAGAACATCTTTATATGAGTCAGTCTCTCAAATATTTATTGGTTTCTGGTTTGTAGAATAAAACTACAAGGTATAATTGGAGTTGCTCGCCTAATAGATTATCTCGTCTGGTTACCGGAGAATGAAAACGAATCTCTAATGGACACTGAAAAATCTTTTAATTCAATTAATGAAATTCCTGACGGACCTGGACGTGAAGCGGCTAGTTTGATTGGTATGGTTTTAATTGTTTGAAAATCGTTGATATTTTAAAATTGTTAATGCTTTTCAGAATTAATGTTTATCTCTTCATCCAATTGCCTCGAATCATTGACACTTAGTTTTGACGAAGTTGCGATGGCATTCTCGACTAAAAACAAACACCGCCCGAACACCAAAGTGGAACAGAATTTTCTTATGTGGCTTGTAGACGCAGTCACAAATGATTTTCAGACATACTTTATCATTGAAGATGTGCCTCAAGACACTGGTATCGAGTTAGAATACAAAATGTGCATCAACTCACCCGATGAGAATGCAGATGCTGAAAGTGAAGTAACTAGGATTGCCATGAATATAGCTGGCCTGACTTTGAAGCCGAATCATGAGTGTACCAAATCTTCCATAATTGTGCTGGCATCTCTTTTCAATTTGATGCGAACGCTTCACTATCTTCGTTACGATGGTGATCTAGAGTCAATAAACGCAGTTCTAGGCTGCGCTCTAATTTTGCCAAAAATATTTGACACACCCGATCTAATGGAAGAGTTTCGAGGGCATGACAGTGAAATGCAAAAAAAATTACTTGACATCTCTTTCCACTCTGTGAATTGGTTCCGTGAGGTGATCAGTGCATTCGTAAATCAAACGGATCCTATGATACGCAAGAAAGTCCTGTCCCGTTTGTCACAATTGATTGCGGCTGAGGAGCAAACACGAGAAATGCTGCGTGCTGCCCCTCCAGAGTATACACCTCCGTTATCTGGTGATTTGGCGCGGGCTCTAAATTCAACAGTAGCGAATGAAAATGATGTAGCTGATGCATCAGTTGCCATCCCTTTGGGAGTGCCTGCCGCGGAAACGGAGGGAATGTCTATTTTGGGAACAGCTCGCCCCTTGGACACGACAACTGGAAATCTTTCAATTCGAAATAATGCTATGAAAAGTAAAAAGGCAACGCAAAGTAACGCAACTCCAATATCTAAGGAACATTATCGACAATTGGATCCTGATATCATGTTGCTATTGAATGAGAGCTTGATAATAGAATATCCAACACCTGTAGATCAGATTGGATCTGTTCTCGGATTGAGTGAATTTAAGTTTATCATGGATGATCTAATTATCAAACTGGAATCGTTAACTGGTGTGACAAAGTTCGTGGCCAATCAAAGACATCAATTCAACAACAATGCTGAAGATTTTGTGGCAGACATTATCAAATATATGCCACAAATCCTGAAATTTTTCCAACAGTTAAAAACACATTTGCAAGAAACTGTTACCAGTGTTAAAGGAGTTCATGATAATGGAGATTTGTTTACAGACCAAGCTATTCATGTTAAAATTTGTTTTGGTTTGTGTTTGAGGATGATGGCAGCACTTCTCACGTGGTCGTCTTTTAGCGATGAAAAGTTTAAACCAATTCTTGTTGGTACGTTCTTTTGAAAATTAAACTTTTGCAAACAAAATATAATTCTTTTATCATTTTAGATTACCTTTCCGTATTGAATCATACGCTAACGTCGGAAACGGCCAGTAATGAGAGTACACAGGAATTGGCAGCTAAAATTATATCAAATCTGATGTTCCTGGAAGACGTTGTCTTGGATTTAAGAGCAGCTGTTCACTTATTTCATTTAATGAAAGCTCTGTCCAAAATGGTGAACTCTAAAGAAGCTGACAAATCTGTCGGTAAGTAATAAATGACAGTCAAATGTGTGATAGATTAGGAATGTGTTGATTTCTTACAGTTAGCATATGCCGTTTATTTTTGATGCGAGTTTGGTACTCCCACGAAGGATCACCAGAGCGTGGAGTTCAAAGCAATTACCTGTTAAATGAGCTGCTCAAAGGACTTTTTAAGAATGCCTCACTCAAACTGATAAAGAAAGTCATTTATTGGATATCAGTGGAAATCAAACAGATGAAACGGAAAACGGATACTTTAAAGACATTCCCGTGTTTTCACAAGTAACAATTTTACTATTTTTGATTTTAATTTTAATTAATTAACATTCCCAAATGTTTGTAAATCAGAATGAACTTCTTATTGCTGTTTCGTGCTGTTTGTGATGCGTTGATTTGTGCAATCCAAAAATCTACTACCAAATCTATCCCATCAATGGATCAACTTAACAATTGGGAACTAAGTCTCGAGATGCTTCGTGAGTTATTAGAGTTCGCCAAGGAATCTGATATTCCGAAACATTTCAGCTTATTCTTAAAGGTAAGTTTTCGATCTTTTATTCAACTTCCAAATTCTCGTGTCGAAGTGGTTCAAAGAGAATAATGCAATTATTATAATGATTGCAGCGGTTGCAGATCCATATAATGGCGTGTATGCAAGATAAATTATATTTTTGTGATAGTAATCAATTCTGTTAAGCATTTTGTTTCCACATGAAAACTCATAATGACATTCATTCATAAAAATTGTCGCATTGTCGTTTTTTAGTTGAAAACAGCATCTCAAGTTCCACTGAATCGTCTCTAGTTTGACTAAAGCTTTTTTATTGGGATCTTTGTTGATGTTAGTTAAAATTAAGTTGATAACTCTTTGTTCTTTTATTTCTGTTGAAATATTCATTTTTGTGGATCGGTTTGATGCATTAACAAAGATTATTCCAACGCTGATTAGAACAAAAACCGCCATGTTCAATGACAGCACAAACATTGTTGTTTTTTCTGTAAATTTGTTTAATTGTAAACAATTGTTTTAAGTAAAAACAGATTAAAATTAACTCTTTGTGTGATTGATAGCAAATGCAAGAACTCCCACAATGATTCCGATTCCTGATCCAATTACCACTAAAATGTAACCGATTTTTAAAATATCCATTTTTAGTAGACCTAACTCAATCCATATGTCTTCCAAGTTCACTAAAGCTGTATTATTTTAATTAATTAATGTTTTTCAATTGATTATTTCATATTTACCTGTAACAATGAGTGCAAATGAAGACACTAACAGACTTAAAGAAATAATCCAATGACAGTTAATGGTAATGTCGTGGAATTTTGTAGTTAGTTCATCATTATTCCTAAATGAAACCGACAAATCATTGATCGACATTATTTACAATGTTTTGAAATGACAAAAGCTTTTCCATGCTACTAAATAATATTATTTTACAGTATTGCCACACTGCTCTTAAATCGTTTCTACAAGACGGAATCCCAATGCTGGAGAAATGCTTAAAGAACTGTCCAATAAGAGTTGGAAATCTATTAAAATGTCTGCAGCATTTGACAAGATTTTTACACAATCTTTGCTGCCACTCAAAGGTGTTTAACTGCATTTTTGTAAGTAAAATATTATTAAAACAATTCTTTTATTTTTTAAGAATATCAAAAACGCTGCAGTTTTGGCTCAAATACCAGTTCTACGCAAAACAATTGAGACACTCTTGCATCGCGTCAAAGGAGTTTTGGCGGTCAACAAATGTATCGATCTGTTCTGGATGGGAAACCTAAAAAACAAAGATTTGAAGGGAGATGAAATTTTATCACAAACTTCGTCCCTTTTAACGGTAGAGGAGGATGCTGAACAACAAGGAGATGATGACAGTGTTCTTTTACCGTTCGACGAAACTACAGCTGAGGATGTTAACAATACAACAATAGACTCTCCGCCACGTCCTTCTTCAAGTAAGACAAGGAAATCGTCGAGAGTCAGCAAAAGTCGTCGCAGCAAGGTTTATTAATAGTTATTTAGTTTTTTATCCTTTTTTAATTAATTAAAAATATTGGATTCAATAAATCTTAATTTTATTGAGACTAAACAAGTTTTTTCTATGGCACCAATAAAATTAAACGCTTAAAAATAGGGCTAGCTGCACTGTCTCAATGTTGCCATATGTTTTTTCCTTTAACAGCACTATCTTTGTATCCTTTGATGCGAATTGTCGGCTCAAACCAAACTGATTCCCATTCTTCAGTCTTGGCGCAGTCATTTTCATTTATTTTATCTATCACAGAGTCATCCTCGTCATTTGAATTTACAGATAGCTGATGTAAATCTGTAAAAATCGACATATCCCGGCAGCAGTTCAGGTGCGAATTACAAGAATCATTTATAATGTTAATGGTTACAGTAGGAACCTTAAGGAATGGCGGTGAATACTGTGACCGAGCTGCGAATCCGTCAACTTCATGCAATGACGTTGTGCTGTTGGATTGTTTGTTGAGCAGTAGAAATGAGTTGGTTGCGGCTAGTGGCTTTGAGAATGCATCAAAAAGCTCTTCGTGTGTAGCTATTGTCATTAGGACTCGTTTAATAGCTGTTTGTAGGTGTCCCACATGATTGTCAGGTGAGTGATTCCGGTCAACAGGCGGCAGGCGAATTTTGAATATTTCCTTTGGTGCAAATATGGAAGTTCCATAGAGGATGGCCACTTCGTTTACGTCATGTTTTTCAAATACTTTGAGCACAGCCTGTAAATAACAGTTGAGATTATAAAACAAATTAAATGACGCTCATTGTGTTCTTTGTTGCATCTAGACGCATAAGATTTGTTTAAATTATCATTTCAGATTGTTCTTTGTTTGGCTATGATGGGTAAACCCCTTCAATCAAAATTGAAACAACAAAACAATAAGAATTCATAAATTAAATTTAGTTATATTTTTAAAGATATTTTTAATATACTTAAAAAAAATTACCTTTGAAGTCAAATTGTAACTATCTAGTGTTTCAATTGCCAGCGATTTCTGCCTCTGGAATTGATAGTCATTCCAGCTCAGTAGTTCCTCGGACTCAACGGCTGCCCTCATACGATTTACCATGTGCTTAAAAGTCTCAAAAACAAACGGAATTTGATTTCGGTGGAATGCTAGACACTCGAATATGGCAACAACAAGACGGGCACACGTTCCATGAGTTATAACATGATTATCCACACAGATGTTTATTTCAATTGGAGTCTTTTTCTGATTCATATTTAAGTATCAAAATACAAAACTGGCTTTATGCTAATTATTGCTAAAATTCACAGCCAAAATTTATACTTAAAATTTAAATTATACCTTCTTGTAACGACGCTCAACGAACTAATGGCAAAAGCAAAATAATTGTTAACTGTTGAAACTTCAAACGTCACAATAAAGCAATGACGTTTTCATTCTAAATAATCAACATAATATATATGTAACATAAAAACCGCTAATCTGTCAAACAAATATCAATAATATTCATTATACATATTGCAGCGGTTTTGAATTGGTGTAAAAATTGCAAGAGCGAGACATTCTGCGGATGAGTACTGAAAATACAATTAAAAAGTTGGAAAAGTGCATTTAAATAATGGCTAAAGTTCAATCCACTGTTTATCTGGGCTTCGAAGATGAGTTAATTGTGGACAAATACAAATCACTGGTGAACAACACAACAAACAAAGTTGGAGGAAGTCCGGTAAGCATGCAATTTTGAGTTTTCAAGCACACGTTTCTTTGTGTTTGCATAACATCAGGCGCTTTTGTTCTATAACAAATCGATTAATTGATTTTGACTGTGACATCCTTTTCAACTCGCATACACACAGAATTGGCCCATATCTGATGTGTCGATACCCGCATGTCCCATATGTGGCCTGAATAGGCCACTTATTGTGCAGATTTACGCTCCCCTTGATAACTCGCAATTCCATCGAACGCTGTACATCTTTGGATGTCTGAATCCGTCTTGTTCAAATCAGTCGCGCGCCTGGATGTGCGTGCGATCACAAGCTCTCGAAAAGATCATCGAGTGTGACCAGGCACAACAGCAAATACGGGTGCCACCACCAGCGGCGGCTAACACGAACTGGTGCAGTGGAGCCGATGACTGGGATGACGCTTCATCGCAGTGTGATGATGTGCAGAATAGCAACGAAAAGAATGGCAATGTACTGATCAATCAGAAGATGGACAATCGCATGTCAGACGAGGATGAAGAGAGTAACTCGTATGAGAATGACGTGTTGCCGAATGCCTTTGGAAATTTGCAGGTTGTCGATGATAGGAATGCGAATTGTGGTGCCCAGGGCGGTGGTGCTGTGGGCCGGATGCACTCGCCGAGCGCGTCGGCTGAAATTGAAGGAGAGGAGTCAGAGTTGGTGACAATTGATACTCCATTGGCGCCGCAGCGGGACTTGATTGCATTGTTTAAGCAGCAAGCGTCAGCGCTGCCTTCTGACGTTGCCAATGTTACGTTGAAGAGTTTCTTTATCTCAGTCGATGTGGAACGACGACATGCCAATACTGGTGATACAAGTATGTTGGAGCATGTGCGTGATTTGTGGGAGGAATACAAGCTCAAGGATGAAGGTTGGTGGACTTTATGTAATAGTGATAATTTAATTTAACTAAAACCTAATTTACAGCAGTCAAAACCAGTCCCGATAGCCCGAGCACAATAGTTGCTGCCGTTGGTGGTGAATCTGAGAATGAAGCATACGAAAAAGGCGTGCCAATGCACGGTGACATGATGTTCCACAACTTCTTGGTCACCATACAGGAGAATCCTGGCCAAATATTGCGATACTCGCGCGACTCTTTGCCGCTGTTGATTGCGCCAATCACGGAGCCAGTTCCTAAGTGTCAAAATTGTGGTGGCGACGTCACATGCGAAATACAATTATTGCCAACACTTATTCCGATTCTGTGCCTGGAGAATGGCGAGCGGGCGCCAATTGACTATGGCAACGTTTTAATATACACCTGCACCAATAGCTGCTGGGACACACCGGACAAGATGCGTCTCGAGCACGTACTCGTGCAACAGGAGAAGTGAACTGCATTAAAATAGAGCTGTCTCTTTGTGGAGTGGTAAGGAGTCCATTTGTTATTTTAAAATGAATTTTACTCATTCCATTTTGGGGAATTGTCAAGAAGTGCCAGAAGCTGTGCTAATGATAACGGATATTGTCATTGTTTACGTCATTTTTGCACGGATTTTAATCCTTCTTGTATATTTTAAGGAATTTTAACGAAGTAATTATAATTGTTGTAACAATAATCCATAGGATGAATTCAGTTGAAACTTATTGCCTCTAGGAAGCGCATTTAATCGTAGTAATTGGTTTCAATTGGACTTGACAACTTATTTTTGTGTAGAAATCATGTTTGCGCTAGAGATTCAATTTCATTCTCCCAGTAAGACTAATACTCTCTATTTAATATCCAATCGAACTGAATTATTTATTAATTACAATTATTCGTACAATGTCCGTAGTGATTTACTATAATTTAATTAGTCCCCATTAGTCGATTAGTGTTTAAGATGGACGATCGTTTCATTGTTTGAATATCGGATTTTGGTGGTTCTTTTCCATTTTTAATGTAGAGGAACTTGAGAAAAGGATGTCAATTAGCATTTAATTACCTCTGCCATCTTTTAGCAAACTTTACACTTCTTACAACAATTGAAAAAGCACACAAATAATACAATTATATACAATATCCTTAGTAAAACAAATACAGTTAATACAGCGCACTTTTTAACAGAAATACACACAAAGACAGAATCTTGTACATCAAAAAAAACAATACAGAACATAATATTATAATATATCTTCCAAGTATAATTATTAACTATTATTGTATTTATTATATATTACAAAATTACCAGTAGATGAACTTAAAACTTGTTGCAATTATATTTCAATTGACAAAACCAAAAACAACTTCTAAACAATTATAATTATTATTAGATTGAGGTCAAAGAGAATGTAAGAATATTTTAAAGTGTCGCCGAATTTACAATTACATTTTAACTGATTGTATTTGAATAAATAAAGATTAGATTCTCAATTAATTGTATTAAAATTATTTGGGGGGATGTAAATCATTTCATGAGCTTCCATTCATAATGAAAATTGATGAACAATGTTTTTAAACTTTTCGTGTTTTTATTTGTTTCGAATTTCAATTGTTTTACACTCACCCTTTAAAGCTTTAAAATAGATAACGCAAAAGGGTGAGCAGCAGCGCAGAGCGTCGCGTCACAGGCGTTGAGGTCATTAAAAAGGGGGTAAGTTGCCGGCGAACGTTGCGTTGGCGTCACCCATTCTTTTCAGCTGAACGCTTAACTGGGGCGGACGTATTTGTTTTAAGTGCTTGTTTTTTT
>JANSTS010007955.1:1471-25032 GCA_026546915.1 Sylvicola fuscatus | reverse complement strand
TCTTTTTCACCTTCTGGATTGACTACGACTCATTCCGTCAACAAAACAATCGCTGTTCTGTCACGTTCAGCCTCATCAGTTAAAAGCAGCAGTTACTCATATTTCGTGACCTCCAAGAGACTGTCTTCTCTTTCTACGCGATTTTCATTCTTGAAATGTAAAACCAGTAATGTTAATGGCAGCAGTGCAATGACGTACAATAAATGAGTCAACGCGTTGTCTTTACACCAATTTAAGCAGCACTCAAAACTCACAGCTGAAAGATATATGTAAGACGGTGTATTTGTATATTTGGTGGCTCCTTTATTGAAGAACGGCGGTGAATACACATTTCAGGACATGTGTTTCAACATAATGCTGAGGGTGAAGTCTCAATACACTTTTCCGGTTGTACCTTAATTATTAATGTTTATTTATACATTTTAAAATGTATATAGTCGTTTGCGTTTACGAGCTTATGACTTCTTTAGTTGTTTGGCGAGGGTTTGCCCTCTTTCAATTATAAGTTCGACGCACGAATGTTGCACACACACGCGGCTAATTAACATACAAATGGATGTCATACTGGTTCGTGCCACGCACATATGCAAGCTGCATTGGCGGACTAATTTACTTGCATTCATTGCACATGCGTTTCAGCGGATATAAACAAAGAAATTTGTGTCACCTAATTAGTAGTTTTAATTTTCTACTTTTAAATTGTTTAAAAACAAAATTTAAAGCAACTCAATTATAATTATATCTTACAATCAAGATTCGCATAAAGATATTTGTATATAAACAAATTATAGATAAAAAATAATTACTTTCTTATCAGTAAATATATAAATTTCAATTATGTCACAACAGTTGTTTGACGTATTTTCGTTTAATCTGATAAGAATACATGAGCAAAAATCAAACGATTCCAATGGGCAATTTCAATATGTATCCAAATTTAGGTTCTCAAGGTCGATGTGTAATTGTTTAACTCAACAACCATACATAAACATAAAACAGATTCATTATTAGTTTACTGTACAAACTTGTGTTTAAGTTGTTGGTTTGTTTATGTCTCAGTAGACGTAACATATCGTAGCATCAATCAGTTTTTAATTACTCTTCTATAAGTACCGGCATTTTACAATCAAATACAATTTATTTTTAAATCCCTCTTAATTAGAAGAATTACGAATGAAACAGCTTTAAGCACCTTAAAGAAGATAATCTAGGTCGCATAACATTTAACCTGTTAAATCTTAATTTGAAATTAAGTACTTTTACAGGATTCAAGTCCTATTTAAATATTTCACATTATTCGCTATGATCTTTCTTTCGGATTGGTAGATATAACAAAAAAAACTTGTCTTAAAAATAGCTCACATACTCTGTGATCGTGCGACACGGAATATATTGGCGTTCACTGCCATTAGCCATATAACGTGAACATAGTGTCGTGTGTCTGTTATTTATTACAGAACGTCTTAGGAGAAATTTTCAGACAAAATGAGTGTTTCTCATGATTGGAATTGAAGTTTACAACAAATATGCTGCTAAAAAAATCTTAAATGACATCGTAGAGAAAATTACACATAACATAAGACTCTTTTTCGCTCAAAACTATTTTTTTCTGGTACTTTAGCAGAGATTAAAAAGTGATGCGTGGCTTTCCTATTCATGCAATTGAGTATCGTTTGTCTGTGGCTTACGAAACGTGATAATTTAAAAATTAAACTCGAAAATTACATGTTTGTTGATTGAGTTCAAGACGATAGGAATTCTCATAAGAAGCGCTAGCAAATGAAATGAATACGTTTTAGCAATCACTCATTCGTCAGCACTCAACATATTTTGGCAAGTCATTTCAATTTGTTTCTTACAATCGATGACAGTTTTTTCATTATATATATTAAGATAAAATTAAATAGCAAAGGAAGTTGTCTTGTTGAGAGAGGCAAGTTTCACCTACCACGAGGATTATACTGCGGATGCGGATCCATGTTTAAGCCGTTGTTGTTGTTGAGGTGATGTACGCTGTTTCCAATCACTGGATTCCTGAGGAGTGCAGCCATGTGATCAATGTGAGGTGGCGTGCCGCTGCATTAAAATAATTAGAATATTAATTTTAATTGTTAATTTTTGTTTTGTAAATTAAATAAAGCGTATTGCATTTAATAATGTCAAAAGTGGGCCAAGGCTTTTCGTGATGAAAGCGAAAAGTCATGTTCCATGTGATTTACTCACGGATTCATAATTGCGGTATCGAAAGAATGTCGCTGTTGTGAAACAAGGCAGCTTGGCTCCACTAAAGTAATCCCCAAGATTTTGATAAACCACCACTGCGATAGCCTAACTATATTCTTTTAGTGGATATTTTTCCTCCTTTTTTTTTTTGTTTATTACACAGAATATGTATTTACGGTATTCACGTCACACACTTCTTGGCGGACACAAACACATAGCTGAGCGACACAGGAATTTCTTTTACGTTTAGCTTTTAATGAATAAATAACACTTAACGTGACGCAATTGAACTGAACATATACACAATTTATTCAATATATTTTATTGATTTAATTGTAATTGCATATTTAAACTTGTACACAACATTTTAAATTTAACCTATCTTCAACAAGATAAACAACTACACTTACAAAAAACGCGAAAAATAACAAATAATCAGTAATGACGGCACGAAGCTAAAATTATTGGACGATTTTCATTTAAATAATCACGGAAAGGCACTTCATGTTTTCAAAAAACTATAATTTTAACGATGAACAAACTGAAAGTCGCGGACCATAATAACTTTTATCACATCGCAACTCGCCAGCCCGCGTAGGAATGCGAAACATCAAACAATTGCAGCCGTTTTCTTAACAGTGATGCCAACGTTTTCAGCTTAAAAAGTATTGAGTATCTTTATAGGAGTTTGCAGTATTTACAAGTAACAGTTTTATGCCTTACATCAAATAAACCCATAATCCTATAAAGTTTTAACATTATATTTTTTTTCAATTTGTTGCAATTATTTAATACATTATTATTTGAATTTGTGGTTTACTTTTTATTAGCACAATAATTAATAATTGTGCAAAGTATTACCAAATATTTTTTGGTATTACTTATAAAATATTGGGTATATATTATTTATATATATAATCAAATGTCATTTCTTAGAAGATAATATATAGTATGAGAAATTTCGCCGAAATTCGAAGTATCGATGGCGGTATTTTTAAATTTTAAAAGTAAATAGTGACAACGAATTAAGTTTAACATCAAATTTATCACTTTTTAGCAGTTTTAATTGTGGCTGATACGATTAAGTAATAAAGACAGTTTTAAATGAAATAAAGATTGATTTTATTGTTTTATTATGCAGACGCATTTTGGGCTGTTTTGTAATGAAGAAATGTTTAAAAAAATTAGAACGGCACTTTATGTGTAGCATTAGATTATATACCATAAATACATGTTATAATGATTAAAATGTTGCAGTCGAGTTCTAGAATGGGTGGGGGTTTGAAGTCAGGGGCTATGGGGCTCAGTTTGAGTCCTGGAACTAGGTCTCGCGGATTCCTTCCAAGCTTTGGGAGTGAGGTTGAGTCTGTTGATAGAGGATGAGACTTCCTTGTCTGGGATTTCCAATCCCAATTGCTGAATGTGAACTGAGAAAGTTAGTGCCATTCCGATTTCCAGACTCAGTCCCCTAGATACCAGGCCTTGGATGTGAAATGAGTTTCCCCCTCCCGACCACGTCTTCAAATTCCATTTCCTGGTCATTGACTGATACTCCCAGTCCGCATCCCGGAATTGCGATTGAAAAACAAATGCTATAACTTACAACATAACAAGTCCCATTCTGATGTATTTTATGTAACACGAAACGCCAATCTTTAACTAATCTTTTACATTAAAACCGAAAAATTGAAGATGAATCCAAGGCTGGCATTATTTAAAATTAAATATAGATATTTGCAGAAAAAACACAAATTATAAAGCATTGGACTAAGCAATTTCATACAAATATTAATTTTACAATGTTGTGGCTTGAATCAAGAAGCTTTGAATTCTCAACATGGCCTTGAAAAGCTTGGCAAAAATTTGACGAAGGACTGTCTTAGCATTTAGTTTAAATGCCCAATTTTCGAATTGAATTCGTGATCGGAATTCTGGGCATTGTACAAACAGTTTGTTGGACACTTGCCAATTGCCATCACTAAATTATTCTCCGTAAACGGCTTTAAAAGAAATGATTTAGAATTATTTCCTGACGAAGACAATTTAAATGCAATAAAACACACCAATTGCTTTTTTATCTCGATTTATTATTCCTTTCTTTATTGATAATTTCGGCTTTAACTACCAAAGCTGATGTATAAGACAAATTCGGATTTTTAGAAAATTAACACAAAAAGAATACATTAATATAATTATTATACGTTATTTAAAAGTAATTGTGTTCCCTTTTGACAGAATATGTATTAATTAATTATTTTTAATAAAACATCAGTATTCAATTACCACCTACAAGTTTTTGTTAATTTTGGTTTTCGTTTAATTTACAAGAACTGTACAAAATATATGATTTCATTACACTTTTATAAAAAACGTTAAAACGCAATCTACAAAAGAGGACAACACGCGTATACATTGTCGCTAAAACTCCTAATTAACGCATTATGCGCGGGGGCGCTTCTTGGTCACTCGGTAATCCCTAAAGAGCTGTTTTATAACGTTAATCTACCAAATTTCTAATGTAAATATCCAAATCCATTAGGCACTGTGTCAACTGTGCGATCTCGCCGTCGACCAGCTCCTCCACAAAGGCCTCCAATTTTTCGTCGTAGCTGTGCTGACGCTGCAGACACGTTTGCAGCTCCCGCCAAATGTTCTCGTTGTACGTGGTGCTGAACTCGTAGGCGTTGTGATTCACGATCTTGCGGGTGGTGGCTCGCAGCGTCTTCTTAATAGCCATCAGTTTTCGCGTCGTGACGAGCTCAGCTTCGCCCAAGTGTCGTATCTGAATACTTCGTTCGGCTACGTACTTTCCGAGCAAGAATCCTTTGAAAAGACAAGAAAATGTTAATGCAAAACTACTATATTAAATTAATTATATACTTGAGAGAAAGTTAAAAATATTCAAACAATGATATACAAAAATGTTTTGTGAACAAATTTGAAGTACAACTTTTTCGCTAATTAACACTTAAAGTATTAAATTAATTAATTAAAAACACCGCGGCAAGGGAAGTTCACAATCTGTTATCAAATATAATGGAAGTCGTGCACATGTGTCATATACAGTTGAATCCATGACTGCAAAATGTAGTTGCCAAATGCGACACAAAATGGGGACTGGTTGACCCTAATTAATTAAATGCTGCACACACTGCAATTTAACATTTTCAGTGAATGTACACTTAATTACTGTTTTAATTATACTATGAGATATATTTCAAATTGCATTTAAATGCAAATACGTGGCGAAACTTTGCTGGTACTGATTGAATGTCTCCTGATTATTTCAAATCCGTTGACACCTTCTCCCACCCACGAATGCAATTCCATTTGACTGTTTGTCGACAAGAAATCTCTATTTTCAACTTGAGCTGCATACTTTTTTCTTATGGTCGTATTTGTTCTTCCTTCATGAAAGTACGCTCAGCGAATCCAATTTTAAGGTACTTAATACGTTCGAATATATTGTTCTCTAAAATACTTCTTTACCTCTAAATAAGAAATAAATAAGCTCATGTATTCTATTGGGTGTTGAATTCCGCACAAATAAAATCTCAAAACCTTTTTAAAGTCGATTGGATTTATTTGATCAAATTAAGCACAAGAGTAGCGTTTGTATATTTTCAAAACCTAAGATATAAATTTCAAGATGAAAAATTGTTTTTATTATATGTATGTTAATTAGTCGTCGTGAAAATAATTATATAAACGTCTTGAGACCAACTCAAATTTACTAGTTATTCTCGTAACATAGAATAAATATATTATATGTACAGAAAGGACAGCTAAGTAACTTTAAAAATTAATGAATGTCTCTCAGTGGAATGAAGATGATGAATGATGAGAAATTCATCTTCAATTTCAGTGTATACATTCTACAAAGAGACAAAGTCTTCAGCTAAAAAATCATTTATAAAAGGATAATGATGTATTATGTGCTTATACATCATTAAGAAAATGATAAAGTGAAATAAAAACAATTCAATGTTTTATCATCAATTTTGTAGGTTTTTTTCTCGTAAATTTCAGCTTTTAACGGCTAACATTTATTTTAAACAAAATAAGATAAGCTTTTAAGCGTTCGCTTAAATGCGAATGAATACAGAAATGTAAAACCACAAAAATCAATTCAACAACCGAAATCTGCGTTTACCACAACTGGTAATCGATTCGGGGCTGCAGAATGCAATACAGGATCGCGGCCTATATGAGGGTGAGTTTGTTTATCCTTTGAAACAAGCGCTGTAATTCTGTGTAACATATTTTATGGCTGCAGAATTTTCGGATGGCGTGCATAGTGAAAAGCAATTATAACCGAAATTCGTAGGTTTTCCCCGTCAATTGGCTGATTAAAATTTATACATAAAGTGGCGGTGGCAAATTGTTATGGCTGTTACCAAGGACGAAGTTGAATTCGTAGGCATAACCAAATTAAAAAGAAAAAGCGCACGTTATTGTCGTGTGGTGGAAGAGGGGGTTAGGCGCAGAAAAACAAAAGCTTTGATGTGACAAAGTATAACGGCGTATGAAAAAAAAGGACGAAAAACACGTTGAACCCTAAACAATCCGATATAAACCCTTTTTCAAACACAACGAAAACCAGAACAAGGGTGCGGCAGAGAACTGAGTATACTAATTGAATGTTTTGCGAATGTATTGTGTAAGCAACATGTTTAACCCTCTGCATGCCAAAAATTATGTTTTCACAATGGAACACAAAGTGCTGACACTCCTCTGCCATTGAAAGCTTCAGCATTCGGTAACGTATGCGTCGAGTACTAAGAAAGTTTTATTCGTACGTACTTGAGTGGATGCCACTTCATTTGCATCACCATTGAGTGTCGACTGTAGACTGTAGGGCCCACTAAAGCAGATGCGCAACGACATACCCACATAACATATATGAATATGTGATGCTAATGTCGAAAAGCTTTTGTTGATACGTGCACTTTCTTTGCAGGTACAAGTATAACTTTTGCCATTTTCTGCTGCTTCACAGCCATTTAATATTGGAGGGCATTAAATTATTTATAGAAGTCAACGAATACCAAGACTGAGGGTAAATGGTCGCCAACCGGGGCCCTATATATGAATGTAACTGCGATGCAATGTACGGCAACGTCGCATATGCTGGGTGGAAGGGGGTGGTGCTGGGATTCAAATATGTTTTCAGTCGGTGTATAATGAAATTTGAGAGTCTAAATTTCCGATTCCCGTTTCGTAGGACGAATATATTCGTGCTGCGCTATATTCTACAGGATGTGTGTGGAAGCAATATATTACAGTAGATAAAAGTAGGAGCGTTACATAACAATACGGGAAAGCTTTTAGTTTATCACTTACACCATTTTTTTGTTCTTAGCACTCATTTATCAGAGTTAAAGCGAAGATTTATGAAGTTTTCAAAAAGAACTTATGCGATAAAAGTGTACAGATTTCATAAAACTGTAATAATAGGCCGTTTGTCATTGCTAACAATAGATTTATCGATATTTTTAATAATAAATAAATAACTATTATATAATGTCAAGAAAGGACTTAACGATAGAATAACCAAATTAATCCTCAAATAAAAAGCTTATATGCAACGATTGTTTGATTATGTCTCATGTGGCTCGAAAAGAAAATTAGAGATAACAATTTATTAAACAAATAAGCTGGCTCGAATAAACAAGCAAGCTTAAGTGCATGCTGAGTGCTACCAAAATCATATAATTTTGATGTTAATCAATGCCAATTGGAATGTAAATATCGGGAAACTTATTTACATTCATCAGCAACTATTCATGTCGAACTCAAATAATTAATCATTAATCAATATGAAAATAATGTTAGTGAAGCTTTTATCATACCAAACAACAACATTTTTTTTTACAAATGAACAGTTTGCGTGTAGTTGTTAGCGAAAACTATTTCCATTGTTATCTGATTTGTACAGACAACTAGTGTTTCCTGGGCATTTCCTTATTACAAATGAACTCACACAATTCCACAACAATCAAAAAGGCTATCGAACCAACCATACAAATATTAAGGAGCCAGCACTGATTTGATAAGCGTTCAGTAACCTACCCACCCATAATGAGCATGAAAAACGACATCGTAAATATAAGGCTGATGCATGTCCTTTTGCTGATGAAGGCTCGAATATCTCTGCTGGCGTCATCTTCATTGGTGTCCCTCATTGCGGTCTGCAGGCTGATAATTCGCTGCATCCCAATGGCAGCTGTCTAATAATCTAAATTGTCTTTACGCGGCGATTCGATCTGAATCACATAAACGCATAATTATTGCACATAATCCGCGCACAAGTATAAACACTGTCTCACTATAAACTTTATGTACATGCATATATTGGGGATATGTTAACAGTCTTTGGATTTTTCTTCAAGGAATTATAGAATCAACGAATTATGCCACTAGCTACTAATCAACTACAAAAGAACTGAATTTTAATTGTACTCGACGAGCTGCTGTCTGTTCTGACGTTTCAATTCGACGGCCGACCATCGAATATCATATTTATGCTCACACTCTCGCACACACCCGACCCGATGCACATAAACAGAGAGCGGCGAATATCGTAAAAGCACTGCGGTGGAACAAATGCGGAACTTTTCAAAGGCGCCGCTTAAAAGCTTTAAAGCTCTTACCGCCGTGTAGTGTGAAGAGCCAACAAACGCTTTTTCACATATTGCCTGAGAACGCCAAACACCTTGGTGCTTATATACATATAGAAATAGGACTAATTGACAATCACCAAACCACCAGCACCATAAATTAATGTTGGAATTTAATTAGTCAGATCGCAATGTTTGCTATATAAGGTGTGAAATTGCACCGAATACAATTTCATCCCCTATACTGGTGTCCGCCGACAAATTGTCCGTGTTTTGTGGGTGCTTCGAATATATCGATTGAGAGATTGTACTTGGCTAAAAGGAGCGCTCTGGCCGTGGCTGATTTACTTTTGCGACAACACCGACTGGCCAACTATTGTGTACTGCCACCAGCGAATGGATTTTTTTCCCATTTCTTCTTCCTTGTTCTTGGGATTGCGTGCTAGAGAATTCAAATAAAAGCGTTTCTTCGACTCTGTGTGGACTCACAACACAGGCCGGCAGTAATAATTGCTGTGACCTGAGCGTCGCGGCGCAGCGCTAACCCTTCATAAACGCGGTGACGCATTGAATTGCGGCATTATAACTATTTGCATTCGTTGTTATTCGTTTCCAGGGACGCATTTGGGTGTGCAATATGCATTTGTCCTAACTCCTAATTCATTTGTGAAAGGCACGGCATAGTCAGTGGATTCATATACAATAAATGTAAATGATTTGCGACTGTTGTGACATGACAACTTGTTGGTTTCTAACGCCGTAGAATGCAGAACACCTCCGGGGAAAGAAAGTATCTGTTTTTTCTTTAAAGAATATTCATCAAGTTGATATGTTGATTTTTCAAAAGTAATTATATAATAAGGGTTCTTCCGCTCAAACACCCAAAGTCTCAAATGTATTCAGCACATTCATTTTAAATCAAAGAATATTTTAGCATATTTTAAAAATTAAACTTTTCTGCTGGTTCCATGAAAAATTTGTATTGAACAGAGCGACAAAAAATTGTATTAAAGATTTTAATCATACGCACTCAATCCCCCACCACCCACATCTCCATTTTGGTTGGAAACTGGCAATTATTTTCTAGGCTACAGTTAACGTTACACAGAACAACATGCGTGACACATTCCAATTAATACAATATTACGAGCATAATACGTACATAGAAATTCCAATTACAGGAATTTGAAATCATAAAACATAATTTTCGGGTCTGACACGTCACACACAGTCGCAGCCGAAAGCAATTTGTTTGTGCACAAAATTAAATCATAGAGCAAACAAGTCGACATGCGGGTGTTGGTGCATTTGAGGGTATTCTGCCCTATAACATAAAATATGTACGGTGCGACAGCATAAGCATGGAGTGGTCCAAACAGCACATGAAAGAGTGTACTATGTTGCCGTTATTGTTTGATAATGAAGAACCGTGTTGAGCAATCAACCGGCCGTGGATAAGCCGAGGACTCTGCAGCTTTTTGTGTGGTACATGCACCAAGTTGTTTACAAACAATTCGTGTCGTTGCATTTCATTGCGCTTTGCTACATAGAACATATATATGCTATGCCAATCGACGGAACGAATGTCGAATGCCTTGCGGTGATTCCGTGCTTAAATTTCATTATGACCAGCACGTCAACGTCTGCGTGTATCCATATCGATCTATTGTTGTGCGCGTATCTTTCACTCCTTTTGGGAAAGGATTAATTGATTTAAAGTGGGGTATCGAGTGCATACATAATTAATTTAATGGCACAATTCGCGAAAGCAAAGCGGAAATGACCGTGTCTGTTTACATATGGATATTGAATACGAAATTCGGTTGTTGCTTTTTTACACATAAATGAGACGAAGGTTATGAAATTGATTTATGAACTGAGGCAACAATGTAATGTCATGTCACTCAATGTCCAAAGTGTCAATTTATTTTTAGGTAATCCCTTGATCAATTTTTTTATGTTTATAATTAAACAGTTTTATTAGTTTATAGGATGAAAAAGTTATAGTTAAAACATACCAATTTTAAGACTCTATGTTACATTTAATCAATTACAAGGTCTTTTTTAAGAACGAAGAAGTTTTGAAAGGAGTTTTAAGTTTAGACATAAAAATATATTCCTAATAAAAAATTAATTTAATTAATAAATTAAATTGGGCAGGACAAATTTTGACACGCCTCCCCCAGCTGTTGTCTCGAATAGAATTATATAACAAAAGGTGTATCGCGACCTTCCCATATTACGTGCTTAAAAACATTTAACATTTTTAGAATTTAAAAATATGCAAGAAAATTAAATCATTTATAATAAAAAAATGGTTTAAAATCTGATCTTTAATTGGATTTATAAGGATTTTTAAATGTTTGTTTTTTTATTTAATTTTAATTTGCGTATATTTCGCAAAAAAAAAAAGTCTTCAATCGAAACGTTATCATTAATCAAAATATCTAAATGAACTCATTTTATAAACTGCGAATTCAATATCTGTAATTTATATTTATTCAATACTATGTAATCTGTTGTTTAATCGTTTCAAATAATGAATGAATGAATAGTAATTAAAATCATATTTTGGGAGATGCTAAAATAATTATAATATAAAAACAAATAAAAAATCAATCATTTAAGCATAATCACGTGATATAGACTCTTAACTATCGAAGAACAAAATGTATGATTGGTTATGCTTTTAACGATTACCCCCAAAATTTCAAGATTAATACAATTATGTTGAGTAGCTTAATGCTAAGAAAACAGACAAGACTATTGATTAATTCAAATAGTTGCATTCACTCATGCTGATATGTACATAAATATGTTGATCGGGGTTTTTCGTTTGATTTTACCAGCGATGGGCAGGCTAGTTATGTAACATTGGAAGCATGCAAAACGCGATATAATGACATTAAACAAATACGTACGCTATGTGGCTGGTAGTACATGATTATACCAACGAGCTCTTAATTAAATTAACTTGTATCCAATACCCAGATTTTTGTAAGGTGGTCAGTGTTTCGCCAACTTCCAACCGGACTGGACGAAGTTGGTGTCTTGGAAACCAACCCCAGTCTCATCTGAACGGGTCGCGTCTTGCAGTGCATTTATTTGATCTAACAGTGTCTGTTGGTGTTATCTGTTGTTAACGGTATTGCCACGTTAACGTGGGCGAGTGAACGCCGAAGGAGATTTTTGATACCAGTGCTGGTAAATTTTAAGTGAAAAAAAAATTGCCATTATCTTATACCAAAAACTAACTACAATCATAAGAGTTTGATAAGAGATTTTCAGTACAAAATATACTTATTCCATATTCTCAATAAAATATTTAATTGGATTAATAAAGATTAACTTTGTTTTTATGCGCTTTCATGCAGTTGAAGTGCATCTTTAAATAAATGGTTACTTCTACACCCATTCGCACAATTGGGTCAAAATTGATCTTGTTAGGTCGCAAACACTTTTTAACCGACTAAAAGATACGGATACGGATAATCTTAAAGTATAAAATTCTATTATACTTTCAGTTGAATTTAATAAACTAAAATGGCAGAGGAAGATATTGAGGGACAAGGTGAGGGAAAACATGATATTCCCGACTACATCCTAACACAGGCTGATAAAGCATATCTTCTCGCTGTGGATCGGGGTGACGTGCCAACCGTCAGAGAGTAAATTAAAGATCCTCTTAAAAAAGTGTAATGTTTAAAACCGAATTGTTTATACTTAAAGGATGCTAGAGGATCATAAGAAAAATCCAGCTGATCTAAATATTAACTGCACGGATCCTTTAATGCGCACTGCCCTCGTGACGGCAATAGAAAATGAGAACATGGAATTGGTGACTGCACTAGTTGAAGGAGGATGCGCTGTACAGGTGAGTAAACTAATGAGCATGACAAAAAGGATTAGCTTCACATAAAACAATGGTCAACAGGATGCCCTGCTTCATGCGATTAGCGAAGAGTTCGTTGAAGCTGTGGAATTTTTGCTTAATTGGGAGGAGGAAAATCATCAAGAAGGAACTCCCTACGTAAGTATCAGCCTCACAATTAAAGATACCATTGTATAAAAATGTATAATCTGTCTGCAGAGCTGGGAGTCGGTTGATCGAGAATCCGCCAATTTTACGGCCGATATCACGCCGCTAATATTGGCGGCACATCGCAATAATTACGAGATATTGAAAACATTGTTGGATAGAGGTGCAACCCTTCCAATGCCTCACGATGTTCGGTAAATAAGACTTTTGTGACATTCTCAGACAACATTAACTCAAATTAAATTAAATTTAGATGCGGCTGTGACGATTGCGTTCAATCTAGCCAACGTGACTCCTTGCGGCATTCCCAAGCACGTATCAATGCCTACAGAGCATTGTCGTCCAGTTCACTTATTGCCTTAAGCTCTAAAGATCCAATTCTGACAGCGTTTGAATTGTCTTGGGAATTAGGCCGGCTAAGTAAAATGGAATCTGAGTTTAAATTGGATTACGTGGTAAGAAAATACTAGCAACAATTCATTATCATCGTTGAATTGCCAGAATAATTCAATTTCTGCTTGTAGGAGATGCGCATGAAAACTATGGAATTCGGATGCTCGCTACTTGATCATGTCCGTTTCTCACATGAGCTGGAAGTGATGCTGAACTTTAATCCAAGTGCTACCACTGACATTTGGGAGCCAGGTGATCGTCAAACATTGTCTCGTCTCAAACAAGCTATTAAGTTCAAACAGAAATTGGTAAAACTATTTATTATTTAAATTTAATGAAACGAAATATTCATGCGTTTGCTGGTATTGCAGTTCATCGCGCATCCGAATGTTCAGCAGCTTCTAGCTGCCATCTGGTACGATGGTTTGCCAGGATTCCGGCGATTGTCAATGATTAAACAGCTGATAGAGGTAGCCAAGTTAGGTGCCCAATTTCCCGTTTACAGCATGATCTATATAATGGCACCAGATTCCGAAAAGGGAAAACTATGCAAGAAACCGTTCGTCCAATTCATCCTTGCCTCAGCGTCTTATGCCTTCTTTCTCAGTACGTATTTCAAGCGTATCTCAAAATAATATGTTTTTAAATATTTTATTGGTTTTCAGTGTTGCTAGCAGCAGCGACACAGCGTATTGAGTACTTGGCATTGGAATTCATCGGAACTCCATGGATGCTGGAAATTTTGGAAGATTGGAAGCGGCGAGAACGAGGTTCCATCCCGGGACCCATTGAACTGTTTATCATTATGTACATTGGAAGTATCGTTTTTGCCGAAATAAAGGCTCTTTGGGACGATGGCTTATTAGAGTATATAACGGATCTTTGGAACATTGTGGACTTTATAGCGAATTTCTTCTACGTTACTTGGATTATGCTGCGGGCAGTGGCATGG
This sequence comes from Sylvicola fuscatus, assembly GCA_026546915.1. NCBI lineage: Eukaryota > Metazoa > Arthropoda > Insecta > Diptera > Anisopodidae > Sylvicola > Sylvicola fuscatus. The sequence continues at coordinate 10,805 of JANSTS010007955.1, read as the reverse complement.
CTAATAACATTGGTAATTATCTAAATTTTCAAGCACAATAGGACAATCTACAGAATTCTCATTGTTTAGCGAGAATCTTGGTCGGGTATCAATCCGTACTACCCTCGTGAGGAATGGGATATATTTGATCCGATGCTTATCTCTGAAGGTTCATTCGCTGCTGGCATGATTCTATCATTTTTGAAACTAGTTCACATATTTTCAATCAATCCACATATGGGACCATTGCAAGTATCTTTAGGAAGAATGATTATGGACATCATTAAATTCTTCTTCATCTATACATTGGTTCTGTTTGCATTTGGATGCGGTAAATGTTTTATTTAAGTATTATTTGGTTACAATCTTAATGTAAAGACTTTTTCAGGTTTGAATCAAATGCTGTTCTATTATGCCAATTTGGAGAAACAGAAGTGTTATCCTGATCACACAGACATTCCAGACTTCGACAACAACGAAAAAGCTTGTTCTATTTGGCGTCGTTTTGCAAAGTACATTAATTAGAAGTTTACTTAAAAGATTAATGGTATACTTAATAAAACCTTTTCAGCTTGTTTGAAACATCTCAGTCTCTCTTTTGGGCATCGTTCGGTTTGGTTGACTTGATGGCATTCGATTTAGAAGGCATTAAAGGATTCACTCGGTTCTGGGCACTTTTGATGTTCGGATCGTACAGTGTGATAAATATTATTGTACTCCTAAACATGCTTATTGCTATGATGAGTAATTCATACCAAATTATTTCGGTAATCAACATATTTGTTTTACATTTAATAATAAACAAATTTTAAATTTAATAATATTTATCAATAATTTATAGGAACGATCTGATGTTGAATGGAAATTCGCTCGCAGCCAACTGTGGATGAGCTACTTTGAAGACGGCAACACTCTTCCCATTCCTTTTAATTTGTGCCCCACTGTTAAGATTCTAAGGAATATGAAAAGGACCAAACAAAGAACAAAGAGCTTTATCGTACGTCTGAAATATACATTTGAACTTTCTTACAAATAAATGTAATATTTTCTTGTAAAAATAGAGAAGATCATTGGACAAAGCGCTTAAACGTCACGATAAAGTCATGTATCTACTGATTCGTCGATTCGTCACCGCTGAACAATCAAAACGTGAAGATTCCGGTGTTACAGAAGACGATATTATGGAGGTTCGTCAGGATATTAGTACTTTAAGATTTGAGTTGATTGATATCTTGAAGAAGAACGGTATGAAAACACCGGAAGTAGATCCTAGTGTCAGTAAGTATATAGAATGCGAATATATTTTGCGGTGGACCTTTATGAAATTTGATTCTTACAGTTTCGGGCAAAAAGGGAAGGCAAATGGAAAGGCGAATTCAAAAGGACTTCCAGATTGGATTTGTCGCAGCAGCTCCAGATATAGCGCCAACAGTTGGGTCCAAGGAGGTGTTCAGCTCACTGGCAAAGATGATGTTAAGACAAAAAAGTCAGAAAGAGTAAGATATTTACTTATTGTTAAGCAATTCGGTTAAACATCTGTTTTTTTCTAGCGGTGCAAGGATGGCAATTAAAAGTCTATCTAGAAAGAATACTATTAGTGGTGATCCAATCGGTTCCCGACGTACATCTTTGCACAGGCACAGTTTACGTCGCCAAATCTTAGAAGATGCTAATAAAGGCCTGCGTCCAAATGCATGTGATTTACTTGGTATAATGTCTTCAGTCAATATAATATGAGAGCCAACTAATAGCTTAATATAATTTACTAAATAGAATACAATCCACAACTGGCTGAAGTCACTCAAACAACTCGTGTTGCTTTGGTTAAATTCATCGCAAAGACAATCAAGTCTCCTGAGAAACGCGATGAATCTCAAGTGACTAACGAGAAGGGTGTTCGTAGTATAGTTGTAAGTAGTCGTGCTTAGAATATTTAAAATTTCTAATTTAACGCATTTTTCCATTACATAAAGAAACAAAGTACGATCAACCGAGAACAGTCTAAAGATGTGCCGAAAAAGTCTTCACTTAAGACTTCATCAATTGCAAAGCAGGAGCAGAGTGAGAGCAAAGTCACTGATCCAGAAGTAAATAAGCAAGCCGAGGCAACTGCTAAAACGTCGCCAACACTTAAAGGAAAAGCTCCAGCGCCCCCACCAAAAGTGGATGAGAAACCACAAAAGTCAGCAGACCCACAACCAGGGACCAGCGGCTCTGCCATAGATAGTGATGGTGGTAAAAAAGCAGCAGGAAGTGATGGTGGCAAAGAAGCACCAAAAGAAGAAAAAAAACAAGAAGAGAAAAAAGAAGAAGAAAAGAAACCAGATGAAAAACAACCAGAAGAAAAAAAAGATCAACAGGCAGCAGGCGGTTCATCAGATGACAGCAAAGAACCTAGTGGCGATAAGGGGGCGGATGAGAAAAAACCGGGTGGCGGAGAAGACTCGAAGGAGTCAAAAGATAAAAAGAAAAAGGAGCCGGAAAAGCGGACTCGAGCTGCACCTGTCGAAGGCACCACAGACCGCGGCAAGTCAACAGTTACTGGTAAAACTGTTTCCGGATGGTTGTAGTTGGGTTTCAATATTCGTGAATTTAGTACGATTAGTTTGATTGCAGTTCAATTTCTGCTTGTGTTTGATCCGAATAGAGGATAAATTAATTGTTTCCAATATTTATTATTTATTTTCTGCCAATAAAAGTTTAACATGAATTAGTAATTATTGTTTGACTTTTAGTTGACTGAGAATTTCGCAGATAAATTATGCATTACAAAAGGTAACAACATTTATAATGTTAAAACAATGGTAATTTCAGCGAGAAAAGACTAATTACTTCTAATTATAATTATTTTTAAATAAATTGAACACGTGCTTAAAAAATTGTGTTGTGCAAAATAGTTAATTCTTTTTGTATAACATTTTAATTTTCAACATAACTAATAAAACTGGTAATTCAATGAAAATCACATTTTCCGTCTACGTTTCCATTAAATTTACGAGCATTAGGAAATACGAATAAATTGTTTTGGTAATCTGAAAACAATTCAAAATATATTTCTAATTATTATTTTTTAATTAACTTAATTTGAAAACCTCAGTTCCAGTTGCTACATTTAATGGAGCTACTCCGGCAATGGTAAGGGTTAAAGCGTTTTGAGCTTTGTTTAACATAACCCCCAGCATTTTTTGTTCAGACAGAGGTAGTTTATACCAATTGTTATCATAAATGGATGCGACAATCTTATCATTCTATAAAGGATAAAAAAAAACAAATCATTAAGTTTTTATTTGTTTTTTTTTAAATATGATGCGTATGAATGAATAACGATACCAAGACTTCGATGATGGTCCCGAAAAAGCAATATGTGAACATTTGACCAAAATAAATGCAGATTAGAGCATATCCTGCTAGCCATTGCTCAAGCTGAAAACGGTTACGATTTAAAAGAATGCTAATTTCGTTAAATGTACAAAATTACTTACGTGGACCAAGGAAAACAGAGTCAGAGACATGGACATTGCTGATGACACAATTTGAAAGCAAATGTCGATGTAATAAACTTCATTGATTTTATGTACTAATCTATATCAACAATAAACAAGTCATTGAAAGGTTAACGATAACCGAAACAATTTGAACTCACATAATGATATCCTTATGTCTCATTATAATATTTCTAAAAACCAATTTACTTCTAACTGGATCCCACTCCTCGTCATTGATCTCATCAAGGGCAGACTTAAGCAAAATGGGCAAATTAGTAGTGCTTATCACAATCATGGCGCACAGCATGTCAGCCGTAGTGTTCCCGAAAAAGCCCGCTAGCACATACGACAATTGTCCCAAAAGGTTCAACACAAAACCGCGAGTAGTTTTGATTTCGGTGAATGGCAACATTATTTGGAAATACAGTTGGGCCTCTCCATACAAAATGTACGTAAGCAATGGGAACAACGTGAATCCAAGGCCACAAGTCGCAAAAACCGCGAAGCCGATACGAATAAGGTTGTAGTCTAGTGTCACTCCTTCACGTAACTTTCGAACCGTTTCCACATCTGCCGCGTCATTTTCTTCGTACACTCTCTTGAAAAACCAACACATTGAATTTATCTCCTTTTGCTTGAATATACCGGTGTACAATTTGACACCACCCTGAATGATAAGAAAAATTAAATTATCATTTACCCATCCGAAACTTGATTAAATACTTGCATTAGCAGCCACCGCTAAGGTGCAAATTAACTGCAACACCAAAGTGGCCGTGTACTGACCCTGGTAATACCAAATTGAATAGACCAAACTGGAAAAGTATAAACCAAATTGAGAAATGGCACAATATAACCGCCAATTCGGCTTCCAATTTTCGTGCAATAGATCCAATCCCAAAACATCCAAGAAACGCCTAATTAACATAAACAACTTATAGTACTGATCCGACACTCTTATTCCCACTACAGGATTGCTTAAATGCTTAGTATTTGTCATGATGATTTTCGATTGACAACTGCGAATCAGACTGCAACATAAACATCTTATAAACTCTGTTTGAGTTGCTGAATAATGAATCCATTTGGTGTAATCCCAGCATAAACTCGACAGTAATTAGCTTGTGCATAAATATACAATGAATTATTTGCAGTCGAAGGGATTGTCAATTTTTGCATTAAATAATATAAATGATTTCTGCATTTTAAGCCAAACAGCAATTAAATGACACCGATTTTATTACGTAGTAAAATTGAAATGATTTAATTCAGTCGGAGCTTCATAATTAGCATTTATTCAATAATTCGTAAACATAATATGTATAACCAAACAATAACAATCAATTCCGTAATGTTTGCCGGTTTATGTTTGTTTGAGTTTGGCGTTGTTTGATGATATGGACGAATTTAAGTCAATAATAGTTTATATCAGTTGATAATTAACAATCTATACTTTTTAGTATCATTCTACCATTTTAGAAGCTTTTTTTTAAGAACTCTCAGAAACGATGTGTTTAAAAACATAAATATAAATAAATATTTAATAAAATGATGCAATTAATGAGGTTTGGTTGATTCGTTATAATTCTATTACAATAACCGCAATTATGAATTTGGATTAAATATTCAAAGAGGATATGTCTTTTAATTACGTAATTATCATGCAATAAATATGTTACTAATTTGCAGTATTTTTATAAATAATTTAGATTTAATAAACAACAATTTTATTTTATTTAGCACAGGTAAATATAATATATTCCTTTTTAAATCTAATCCAAATTTATTCGTAAAATCATTTCTCAAACTGTATTCTTTTAAATCGTAAACTAAATGATTCAGAAGATATGGTGGACAAAGGAACAGTAAAGTTTTAGATACATGTAGAAATAATACATGTATTTACCATATAATCAATGAACAGACAAGTCGAAAGGTGTGATTTAATTCAATAAAATAATGCATAAAAATTTTGCACAAATTTTTCATTTTTAAATTATTTTTCATAATTCAACTGCTGTGTATTTTTGTGATTTTTTTTATGCAGGTCTAATTGGGCGTGCGAAAACCACGGCAATTGACCAAAACCGTTTATAATAATCACTTATTAAAAACCAAAACAAAATATTTTTTTTGAAAAAAGTAAATAGAAATTTAAATTCATCGAAAATCACAACTTTTTTGTCATTCAAAAAATGTTAAATAAAGTGAAAAATCAATAAATTTAAAGTGTATAAACGTACAAAAAAATTAAAATAAGAGATGTGTAAGCTAAATATATTTGTCAACCCATATGATACAATAATTAAATTTTCGTTTTTCTTTAGAAGCCAACACAAAATTAAATAATAAAAAGTGTATTCATGACACCGTAAAACAAAACTATGCTAAGTGCTATGCTTTGCGAGCGGTGATGTGCGTCAATCATTCCCACATTGACCCAAGACAAGATTTTTGGCAATTCAATTTGTTTACGTTACATGAGAGCGTATAAACACGAGTAAGTGACAAAATGGCAAAGCCATTTGTCATGGCTTTACATCAAAAGGTGAAACTTTGGGTGAAACAACCCTCACAAATTGTGCATGTATGCTCGCCCATTATAATTCATCTCAAAAAAGGCATGGCGTTTTGGAAGGACGCCAAAGCTAAAAGCATCATTTACAGCTGGTGTGCCATTCTTTTGGCTTGCCATTTATTTGTGTTATCTTGTAATGTTATGTACAGCGCACAATGACGTTATTTCCATGCAGGCCTGCTGTTAGATGTCAAACGGAAGATGAAGAAACTGAGAGCAGCTCACTATGGGAGCACCTTTAATACCACATTTATCTATTGATTCAACCCCTGGACCGAGCTATAAGCATACAGATAAGTTAATCTTATTTATGCAAATCGATGGTAATTTGTTTGCATTTATTTCAATTCGCACAGAACGCTGTCTTCGTATGCGTATACGAGCATTCAATGAATCTATCAATTGCGATGCGGCTGAATGAAGCCACATCCAGGTTCAAAATAAACTAAAATATGCCCGTTCATGTAATTTTAGCGAAATTGGGTTACTGAACTATCACCCGAGTATCGAGGAATTGGCTGGCTGTGTCTTTCTGTTGATATTATTGTGCAAGGCAAGCAGTAGATATCACGTTCAATTGTCGACATAGGCATTAAAGACTCTGGCCGTAAGGTGCAGACAAAAATATCAATTTAATTTCAATACACGGTCGCAATTTTTGGACTACTGACTCTGTTTTGGGGTGGTTTTATGTTTCGCTTTTCATTTTAATGTTTTTGGTACATTACAATTTACAGGTGCTTGTCAACAATTTAAACAACATACGTAGATTGGTTTTAAGAAAAACTAAAAACCTCTAAATATTAAATAAACATGTGTATTTATGTTTAAACTTTAGAGTAATTTCAAAATTGGAATAGGTAACAAACACTTTTTTCTTCTTCGTGTTGACAATTTTGCGAGCATTTGCAAAGTTATTGATCACAATTAGATTTCCCATATCTGATTTATATTGCATGTGATTTTTTAAATTCAAATATAAAAAATTCTAATTTTGTATAAAAAAATTTATTAAAGTAATTCTATTAAATTATTTAATTTTGATGCTAAAATACAATCAGTACAATGCGTTAATCACCCAGTAAATAACAATAGGAAATTCTAAGGAAAAGCAAAAAGTTTCCTTAATACTTTGATAATAGCAAGGATCCCAACTTTAACGTTTCCAACAGCAAAAAGTTTGCACCTCCTAGCGTGTCATTTGACTTAATCTTTCACGGTAATGTCTTTCCAATGGATTTCATTAGAAGAAATTACCTTCGTACGCGCTTAAGGATTGTTTCCTTTCAAGCGTCATTCGCTCGTGTATCTAGTTATAACGGATTATATTGCTGTACGTACACCAGTGATACCAGTACCATATACCATCATCCGAAGAACTGAGTGAAGAATTAAATGTCTACCACGCACATTGTCATCGGTGGATGGCTTTTTTAGCATCGCACACAGACAGATCGACAGCTCCTCCTGCTGTGGCGAGTGTGTGTAACCTGTTGATAAAGTGAATTGGCACTTGCGCTCTCCTCATTCGCCAAGGTTCTGGTGTGACAAAAAAGGCGAACGACACAAAAGTGTTGGTGGTATAGGGCAATAGCTGTGCAATAATCTCAGCTCCCAGGATGAATTTTGTCTCGTATAAAAGGAAGCCACTTGTTGGCATACTGACTATACCAAGTTCAGCATTCAACAAGTTTGTTTCAATTTAATCACAGTGAAAACGTCTTGACTCGTAGTGTTTAACCATTTTGAAGAAGAATATATTTGATAAATTTTTCTTCACATTCACACGAATCATAATTATAAGAGAATGCATCGCTTCTCATTCACATTGGAAGCTCTATGCTACGTGACAGTGTTTGTGTTACTTGTGTCTGCAAATGTCCTCGAGGCGAATGACGGTACAGCAAATATTGTGCTTCATCTCATATAATCTTGATTAAAATGAGTAATAATCTCAGAATTATGCTCAGTACAAATTCACTCAGCCGTTTGTTAAATGTGGCCATAGGCATTTTACAAGTTATTGAATATTAAAACATAAACATTAGAATCCCGAGAAGCTAAAATTAATATCAGACGAGAATCATTGTCATATATTAAATCCGAGAGAATAACATTAGTTTTATTTTACAATAGAATATATTTAGAGAACGCATATTTAATTATAAACGTTTCTACCAACTATTAGAAATTGAAGACAACAGCCGCGTAAAAAGATCTGGTGTTAGTGGACTATTTCCATTTCCAAGAAATGGTCGAAGTGCTCCAGCGATGCGTGGCGAATGGGAAATGCCAATGGAACGATCAATGGAAGAGTATGAAGGTATATCACAATTGAAGCAACAATTGTTGGTTCAGCAAAATTAGCTAAAATATGTTCTTGTAGAACTGCAACCGATGGAGGTGAAGCGTCAAGGTTTATTTGAATTTCCTCGCGTCGGTCGGTCTGGCAACCATTACTCAAAAGAGGCAATACAGCGGTTCATTAAGCGAGGTGGTGGCGGCTCGGCAGCGAATGGTGGTCTTTGGTTTGGACCACGTCTTGGACGCATTCAAAAGCGTAGCATCGAATCAAGTCAAGGTGATCATTTGTAAAGGTGATTACATGTTTGATGTTTAGTTAATTGCATTTTTTATGTGTTTGTGCCGTTGTGCTTGTTCTATGTGGGAATGATTGGAACTTTTCACTAATTTGTAAGTCATATGTCGTTAATTAATGTATGTTTTTTTTTCAACAATGATAATTGAAGAACACCGACCCGATATATTCACACCAAGATTAGGACGCGAATCAGAAGAGGAGATCGACGATTATGATTTGATTTTATCATCAGTTGTTTCTGGGGAAATGCGACAGCCAGTGTTTGGCGACTTATACAGATAAATTAATCAAAATTAATACATTATATTCATTTCAATATTGTTTATAGTAGGGATTTACCGATAATGTCGAAGCATTTAAGATTTTCTTTAAATATCGGGCTGGTATGGATGCGTTTCGTTTGCGCTTCTTGTGAATTTAAAGAAAATGTAAATGCTTTGCAATTGTCGGTAAGAAAAATTAAACTATAATCAAACCACAAAGGAACTTTATTGTAATTGTTACATAAAAAATGAAAAAAAAACGTTTTTAAACAAACTCATATTGTAGACAAAAAGCAAATAAATGCACAAGTGCACAAATATATAGAAAAGAGTTTTGTTGTTTTTTGAATGATTAATTTTCTTAATTTTTATTATTATTATTAAGAAGTTCTCAATTTTAGCAAAATAATTAATAGTGACAGGCGAT